>CAUYQG010256294.1:0-18164 GCA_963574415.1 Tarsius wallacei
AAAAAATGTGGTACATATACATGATGGAATACTACGCAGCCATAAAAAAGAACAAAATCATGAATTTTGCAGCAACCTGGATGGAACTAGAGTCTATAATACTGAGTGACCTCTCACAGAAACAAAGAACTGAGTATCACACGTTCTCACTCATATAGTGGACCTTGACCATCCAATGTATTACCATAAGTAAATGACTGACAGTGGTGGGAAACTATGGGGGGGTGGGGAGGGAGATGGGATTAATGGTAGTAAATATCTGTCTGGGGATGGGGAGACACCTCTTATCAACAAGGGTGCCTGAATGAAGCATATTTGTATACCTAATCCTTAACTGTACCCCACAATATCATAATAAAAAATATTGATTATAATAAAAAAAAGAAAGTGTGGCTTTGGCTGCCAATGAAAATAAAACTGCAGCTCCCTCCAATTCTGTCAAAATATTCTTTTTTATTTCAAAAGTGGGATGGTTCATGTAGGCTTTCTTTCTTAGGGAAAATTTATCATGACCTCAATTTGCCACATAGTTTGAGGGCATTTTGTCTGAGAGAAGAACATCTAAATTTCCAGTAAAAAAAGAATCAAGGTTTTTACATATGCATCTGTGTATTTGAGCTAAAGATATATATATGCCTAATTAACCTTTTGTGACATAGAGTAAGTCATCAAATGAGGAAAAAGCAACAAAATTTTTTAAATCAAATCATTTTCATCCAGTGATTACATATCTTATATAGCATGAAGACTGCATGCATATGAATGAACACGTGGGCTGCACTTTGGTTCTCTTGCAGTTCAAATCTGCAGGTTTTTCTAATAGTTTTCCCCCTATCTAATAGTTTTTAATTTGCCTTTATCCTTTTATATTTATTTTTATTCTAAAGATATGGGGTACAATTCAGGGCTATGTATACAAATGGTCATTTTACAGGTAAAGTTTGGGCCTCACGTTGGTCTCCACTTTACCTTGTTTGAGATCGGGTACCCTTATGGATGAAGTGTCCCTCCTTCCCTGGCAGTTTCCCACTACTGCTAATCCCTTTCTTGCAGTATTATGATAATTGTTCAGGGTATTCTTATGAGTGAGAACATGTGGTACTCAGTTCTTTGTTTCTGTGATAGATCACAGACTCCAGATCCATCCAAGTTGCTGCAAAGTACATTTTTATTTTGCAGTATTTTATGTGATGATAAACTTGACTTATTTTGGAGTCTGAGTCCTACTCTGTCGCCAAGACTGGAGTGCATTGGTATGATCACTATGATCTCAGCTTATAGCAGCCTCGACCTCCTGGGTTCAGGTGATCCTTCCATCACAGCATCCCAAGAAGCTGAGACTACAGGCACATGCCACCATGCCCAGCTATTTTTTTAAATTTTTTTTGTAGAGACAGGGACTTGCTATGTTGTCCAGGCTGGTCTTCAACTCCTTGACTCAAGTCATCTTTCCACCTCGGCCCCCCAGGGTGCTGAGGCATGAACCACAGACCTCAACCTAACTTGGCTATTTTTCTAAGCTCTTACCAGTTCTTACTTTAGATGCCACAGTAAGACCATTACTACTTGAACAAAAATTGTGGTCATCTTTTTTTAGTAGCCACTGTTCCTGCTGCCATCCCAACATCTATATTGTGCCAAACTGGTGTAAAGTCAACTTGTATTGACTGATGTTTGAAAATAGGCATTCAGAGTAAGACTACAACTAAAAATAAAAAAGAAGCCCCAACACACAACCAAACAAAAGAAAATAAACATTATAAAAATACTGTGGTAAGTAAATAAAATTAATGGGCTTTAGCATCAAACCATTGTCAGACCTTAGATTCATTAAAATGATTTCCCATATCCTGTTTTTAGTCCATCTATCTTGAGTTGATTAACAACTGAAGTGCAAGAAACTCTTATAGCTTTGATGAGCATAAATCTGATTGAGATACTTGCATGCCTAGAATACTTACAGCATTTCATGTGCAAATCCATCAGGAAAACACCACTGGAGTCTCTGAGAAAAAAAAGTGTCAGATTTCTCTGGTCTCTCTTATTAAGAATCATCTGAGTATTTTAAGGCATTTTAAAATGAGACACCCCATAATAACTGTTAATACTCAAATAGTTAATGTATTTTGCTTATCAGAAGTTACTGACTTTCTTAATGCAGCATTATTCTTTTGTGAAACCATAATGGCAGAATCATCTTTGAAATACATTTCTTAAGATTTGACCTCATCAATGATTATGGCAACTTGTTCCATGAATTGCCTCTGGATTTTAAGCATGACTCCAGGAATGTGAACATTGAAGATCTGATAGATGGAAAGAAAACATTAGGCCAGACATAGCGACTCACACTTGTCAATCCAGCATTTTGTGAAGCCAAGGTGAGAGAATCGCTTGAGCCTACAAGTTTGAGATCAGCCTGGACAACAAAGTGAGACCTTGTCTCTACCAAAAAAAAAAATTAAATTAGCTAGGTATGGTGGCGTGTGTCTGTAGTCTCAGCTGCTCAGGAGGCTGAGGCAGGAAGATCACCTGAGCCCAGGAAGTCAAGGCTGAGGTGATCCATGATCGTGCCATTGCATTCCAGCTTGGCAACCGAGTGACATCCTAACTCAAAAAAAAAAAAAAAAGATAAAATTTTTTTAAAAAACATTAATAAACAACTCTGAAAATTGTTTTATACTAATAATAGCATATTAACATTTTAACAATATTGTTAAGATAAGCTATCTTAAAATAGTGATCTCCCAAGGCTAGTCAGAGAAGTGTCATTGGAATGGTTATATCAGAAAATATGGGAAATGTGTAAACTCATGGTCACTTTCCATAGAGACTTTAATCTAGTGAGTTTAGGATGGACACGAAGGAGTCTGATAAAGGACCAAACTTTGAGGAAATCAGTCAAGTGGAGTATATATAATAGTACATGGTTTCCAAAACTACGTTTAAGAACTTAGCATTTCTATGATAAATATTTCAGTCCACTCGTTCAGTTCATACAGAGAGTATAGGGCAACCACCACCATTTCAGCTCGGTGTCTGCACGTAAGAACTTTATGTGACTTCCTGTCTAGGGATTTCTAAATTTGAAATGGGACTCAAATCTAGACCCTCACCTAGAGCTTAATATTAAGTCGCATAAAAGACCATTGGATTGAAAAAAAAAGACTTTTTTTGTAGGAATGAGAGAGTGTGAGTCCTGTTTTTATCGATATTCAAGTAATATTGTCATATTAAAGAATCATGTTTAATATAGCTAATAAAATATGTCCCCTTAATTGACTAGCTGATACCATCAGATAAAGAACTCACTCCCTCCAGTCCCAAAATTAAATGGTTATTTTTTCATTTGCCGAAATTGTAAATATCATATTAACATAGACCTCTGTATTGGTGGCATCACTTTATATGGCTTGCTTATTTGTCTTTCACATACCTGTGAGATTGTAGAAGTTTTACACATTTTCATGAGAAACTCCACAACAAAAAAAAAGATGTTTTCCTTTGATAGCTTATGTATGTTATTGAAGATATTCTTATTATTTTGCAATTAGAGTAGAGTTTTGCAGACTACAGCCTATTCACCAAAGCCACCTGGCTTTTAAAGTAAAGTTTTGTTGAAACACAGCCACACTTGCTTTTCTGTTTTGTACAGCCACTTTTCACTACTAGTCAGAGTTGGATAGTTGTGAGAGATCGACCAACCTGCAATGCCTGGAATTTGAGAGGGAACTCCCAGATCCCAGAATTATTCATTAAAAATCGTGTATTTATTCTTACATGTTTAAACTTCAGTCACCTCCAAAGGACTGTCTGTTTGACACGATACACCTATCAATGCAAATATTTTGCCACTGCTCAAAACTGTTTTTGAACTTGTCAATTTTGTGCTTTTAGTGCTTCTGCTGTCTTTTTGTTTCACCGCTTCCACATCAGCAAAATGTTTCCCTGTGAGGATTTTTTTCATTCAAGTAAACAAAAACAAGTCGCTTGTGGTGAGAGCAGGTGAATAGGGATAGCGGAGCATGGAGGTCATGCCCTTTTGGTCAAAAAACTGCTGAACCCACAGAGCGTGTGGGCAGGTGCTCTTTCAAGTCACATCATGAAATGGGCAAATAAGTTGAAAGAATCTCCAGTAAAACTCGCTGGAGCCAAACACAGCCTCTCACAATGATGCTAGCTGGTACACTGATACCAATGGGTCCCTGGAACACTTTCCTAGCAGGGAAAGCCTGTGCTACAAGAGGCTCACTTTCCAAAAGAGAATTCCATTTTTTTGGGGGGGGATCCCTCTTTGTGTGTGTGTTTGTGTGTGATATATATATATATATATACATGATTATGGTGAGGTACTTAAATATGATACTTGATGAGAGAATGAGAGAGAGAGAGAGGGAAAGTTATATAGAGAGAGACAGAAAAGTTTGTCTATGCTGGATTTAGGCAGCTAAGGGTAAGAAAAACAGTTAAGTACTCAAATACTTACCGAATATTTTTTTTTTCTCTACATTGCAAAATACCAGACTTGAAATAAAATATTCGGTAAGTATTTGTGTATTTTAAAACTGTATTAATAAAGAATTATAAATCGTACATAGCATTATAATATTGTCTCTTTTTTAAGTAAAAATCCCGATTAACAGGTGAATTGTCACCTATAACTTGTGTTGAGCTTATTTCTATTGTGTAAAATGCTGTCTATGATCACAACGTGATCAAAAAGCTTATTTGAAAATAAAGTACAAGTATATTCCCTTGGTGATATTTTAAAATGAGACATTTAAAAATAAAATTCAGATCTGTTCCCATTGAAGACAAAGATGTACAGATATATAATGATTATTATATTACAATAGATTTTTCTTGGTTTCCTAAGCATTCATTGTAGAGTTCAGTTTTCTCTCAAGTGTACGTAATATTTTTTACTTTTAAAAAATATTAATGAAAGCCTTTTTTTTAAAAAAAAACTTTTATTGGAAGTATATAGGTTTATAATACTGTCCTTAATTTATATCTAATTTTAGCTTAAAGTGTGTAAATTTGATATAGCAAATCAGTAATTTAGAGACTTTTGTGGACTGTTTGCTTGAAAGCTCATATCACTCCCTCTAGATTTAAGTAACAATTGGAAAGGAAGTGGGCAGTATCTTTGCAAACCCCCAGAGGTTGTTCAGCAGTGTGATAGGGGTGTGTGTATGTGTGTGTGTGTGTGTGTGTGTGTGTGTGTGGTGTGTAACAGATGTTTTTGCTGTTTTAATGGCTGGAAAGTGTTTAGTTTCCAGGAAGGAGGAATATCAAAAGCCTTGTAATATATGACCAGTCCCGAAGAGAAAAGAAATGTTCTCCCAAAACTATCATTAGTGCCTCCACCGAGAAACACTGCAAATTCAGAGATTATTTATGAGAAACTACAGAAAGCTTTGAGATTGCAAATATAAATCTGCTCACGTTCACTCATCAATTTTTATTATTGTCACTTAGGAAATGGATCTCCAGTTAATGATTTTTCTAATGTGTTATTAAAAGTGTTTCCCATTATAATCCAAATAAATGGCAACTGATGTCAGATTTACATTATATTTATACTTGAAAATGTACTCAATTATGATAATTGCTAATATTTCAGATGATGCCAAAAGCAACTGTAAGTTCTGATATGTCAGTTGAAATATTCTTTTGTAATCCATAAGTCAGTGAGCTCCTTAGGCTGGTTCTCTTCAAAAATGAGTTCCTTAGATCTAATTCTTTGGAGGATACTCTTTTATGAAAGAAATATAGAAGTTTTGATGATTTTCATGTTGTTCTGTTGCCAATCATTGTAGACTTTCCCTTTCATTCTTTGATAAAGTGTTTAGCAATCCAAATGCACTAGCCGATTTCCCAGTAGTTATGCTAATAAAATTCAAAGCACCATCTACGAATAAACAGGAGAGGCCTGTTCCAGTTTCAACTACTCCAAACCTTGCACTGGCAAAGACTTATTCACCTGAAAATCTGGTTTTAGGCTGAAAGAAGTAATTTCAGAAGGTTTTGCCTTCTGTGTGAATCTGTCTTTTCCCTGACACTGCTCTTTCCTTGTCTCAAAACATGTCATAGTCTTTCATTTGCTTCTGGGACATGATTGAGACAAGGAGACCATTAAAATGTTCATATTCCATGTGTGTCTTTTAATAAGACTTTCCTATTCTCTCTCTGTGTGTGTATGGTTGTGTGTGTTTTAGGAAGACTTTACCCCCTTTGTTTATAAACTAAGGTTCCGAAGAGATAATAAAAGATGAAAAAAATTAATCTGTCTCTGTCAACGAATGGATGGGCCCTAAGCTTTATAGCCATCTCGTTTGCAGGAGACGAACTGTGACAAACGGACCCTTTAGCTACCCATCATTCATGTTATGAGTAAGTTTAGCTTCTACCTACATGCCGTATAACCTCAAGAAAGACAGACTTTCCATTATCAATGAAAAATGACCTTATTTATCACCTTTGTGATAGACTCAATTTTTAAGTTATTTATCATAACCGTAAAAAAAGAATAGCAAGTGTATAAATCAATGGGATTTTAAGGAACTGGATAACATGAGTACTAAATTGAAATTTAGCTGCTACTAGGCCTTCATTTTGCAATTTGAGGGGGAAAAAAACCATCACTCATTCTTAGCATTTTTCAAGAATACAATATATTGTTATTAACTATAGTCATGTTGTACAATAGACCTCTTTGAACTTATGCCTCCGATCTAACTGTAAATATGTATTATTGACCAACTCTTTCCGACCTTCCCTCTCCCCTAATAACCTGTGACTCTGGTCATCATCATTTCACTCTCCACTTCTACGAGATCAAATTTTCATCCTGTTGCACATGCCAAATATATACGATGTGATTATTTTAAACAACTAATTTGAAAAATTAGATAGCCATTATTTTATGTAACAATGAAAATGAAAAAAAAATAAAACTCTCATATCTTCTATTGAACTGTTTAAATAATTATAAGGTCTCGGGCTGGGGCACCCCTGTCTTGCCTTCATTTCATTTTTCCCAATTTAGAATTCCCTGGTAGAATTGCTTCCCGTTCCCACTGTTATCACGTAGGATTTTGTTGTTGTTGTTTTGTTCCTTTTTTATTTTACTACTAATATCCAGAACCCCAGGTGTTTACTCCTATCCAATTCTCTTCTTGAACTTTGACCCAGATACATCTTTTGGGGCAGGAAAAAATACTTGCAAGAAAAGAAGACAATTTTTATTTTTGTCACCATATTCCCTCATAGTCAGCCAAAGCCTCAGCTTGCTTCCTAGGTCATATCCTTCATCTGGATGAAAGTTAGAAATATGTACATATTGTTTCAACCCATTGTGTATCTGAAGACCAAACTCTGCTGTTTCTTAAAGGATTTTAAAGGAAAAAAGAAAGAAAAAGACAAAAGGAAATTAGGGATCAAGAGATAAATGGAAGCATCTTTTAGAACTTTCTCCTTTTTTTCCTTTGAGTAAAAACCACCAAAACACCTCAAAAACAATCAGAAATATCAGAGGAACACGCAGAGAAAATTTTTTCAACAAATATTTATTACCATGTATGTACAGTGCTGGCACTGTGGTTACAAGACAGAAAAAGGCAAGTCTCTGAACACCTGGAATATAGTGTAATAAAAAAGATAGATATTATTTAGCTCAGACCCCAGATACGTGTGAAATGGTAACCGTTGGGATGCTTCTTAGAAAGAAAGGCATTCAGGGCAACATGGTAGTACAGAGGGAATTTAAGGAACTCAGTGAAGTCAGTGAAGGATCGTGTGGGGAAAAAAAATGATGCTGAGATGCAATGCCTTTAGTGAAAGCTAATTAAGCTAACATGGAAAAAGGGGAAGAATAGCAGAGGAAGGAAAACGGTGGCGAAAGGTAACACATGAAGGACAAGTAAAAAATGATGGAATTAGAAGTTAACCTGACGGAAGCACAAAGAGCGAAGGGTGATTGTGGGGATGACGGAGGGAACAGAAAGATCACGCAAGCATCGAGGACCCTTTAAAGGAGGGTGGCCTCCGTGCGCAAAGGGAGAAGGAGCCATGGGCAGGTGTACGTGTGGGAGTGAACATGACCTGGATTGCTCTTCCCAACATTCTGAGGCCGAGTGGAGAGCAGGTATGGGAACCATAACACGGGCAGAGAGACCAGCCAGAAGACCAATCTGGGGATTCAGGGCAGAGAGGATCGATGTTAGCTTGGAAAGAGAGAAGTAGAGAAGTTTATGTACTAAAAAGTAAAAGGAGTGGGCTGAAAAGGGCAAGGTGGTGGCTCTAGGAGGCATGTCTATTTGAACGACCAAGCTGCTTCTGCTGCTTGTAACATAACAGAATTGATCGTGCTTAAAAGTCACTGGGAAGGAGCATAATGATACTGTCAACTCCCCTTTTTCTCTTAACTGAGTCCTGCTGGATGACTTTTAAGCATGTTTGATTCTGTCATGTCAAAAGCAACCACAAAAGACGTTTGTTTGTTCAATGCTAGCTGTTCAGTTACTTCTAGCCGTTGCATGGGTTATATGTAAATTTTTACATTTTCTAAGAATTTGACATACTTCCTAAGAGCAGAGAAAATTCTATCTATTAGAAATATTTCAGCATAATTTTCCTGACATCAAAATATGTTTTCTGAAACCCTTAGATGTTCTTTTATTAGAAGGTATTCATTAATTTCATCTATCACATTTTCCTCCAATTGATTATTAAAGAGCTACTATACACCCAGGCTAGGCAAATGGTATGTGTCCCCAGGGAACTTGAAACTAGCTGATATCGAGTATGCCAACAGTGTGTACACATTCTAAGAGATGCTATCTATATATTACTTTTCAAAGTCGAATTGAATTCTGGTAGCAACGTGTAGCGTGAAGTTCTTTGACTGCCCTGCCTGTCGTGTGGTGACTCTACCGTTCATTTGATTAATGTCATCTTTTGAGCAAACTTCATACTTCAAATGTGTATATATATATTTTTGGCACCCTCAGTATAAATAGTTATAATAAAATGACTTAAAATATCCTTGCTTAATTGAGGGTTTCTTTCTTCCTTATGTGTAGTGTATCAGGAGTATGAAGCTGTAGGTAATAAATCACACTACTAGAATAATGACCAAAAATGGAAAGGTGTTCTTTTTCCCCCCTAAAAAGAAGTTTGGAGATCTGCAACTCTGGGCTGATATAGCAGATCCCTAACACAAGCAGGGGCCAATGTCTCTCTGCCTGTGACTTTCGTCACCATGCTCCTTGTCTCATGGCAACGAGAGAGCTGCCTCTCTTCCAGTTTGCATCTTCATTCCACACCGAAAGAAGGGAATGAACCGGGGGGAAATGTACTAAGGCAGGTGCTAGCTATGTTTTCTACCTTTTTTATTTTAAAGATGTGGGGTACAATTCAACCTTTAATGAGTGCCAGAGAATTCCCAGCTCTGCAACTTGTGCTTACATCTCACCGGTTAAAACTGCCAGGAGGCTTTATTTGCTGTAGGGATGTGTGAGAATCTGAACATATCGAGATGGCTGCCTTGATATCTTGAAGCAAATTGGGGATTTGCAAGGATCTTGGACAGGTCACCGCAAGTGACAAACATGCTTCCTAGGATGTTATTTCATTGGGTTATTTTCTAAATCAACGGTATTTAGAAAATTTTTTTTATGTGAAAGCAATACACTTAATTCTTTGTTCCTATACCAAGTCTGTGTCCATAATATAAACTATTTAAATGTAGAAAGTTAGATTATGGTTTAAGACAAACATGTATAATTTTAAATTTTCTTTAATTATGACTTACATGTATTAATTATTGTATAGCTTTTAACATTTATTTATAACTTTCTTTTCTATTCAACTTTTCTTTAGAAGGTCGGACAGTTTGAGAACTTTGACTAAGGACCCATTGCAATGTCAAGGTGCAATATTCACAGCAGCTAATCTACTCTGGTTCGGGCAGAATGATTTACAATGGTATACAATTTCCTTCCTTTTCTTCTGTAAAATACAGAAGAATAAAATGATCAGATGTATTTTTTTTAAAGTTTATGTTTAAAATCACATATATAACCCTGGATTCATTTCTAGCCAGTCTTTAAATGATACTTTCATTTGTTTCTATAAAATTAAGTTCCTAAAAGCTTGTGAACTGTTTTTATGACTTTCTGTTACTGAGGTATTTTTGATGCATGTATCAAAATTATGAGAGTCTTGAAAGCATATATACTTATAGCAGTGATAATATTGCAAAGTGGCAATTGATTTTAGAAGCACAACTATTAAGAGAGTATACATGGTGGAGGAGATGAGAACACAACATCAATAAGGGTATCTCAAACCAGGCAAAGTGGGGACCAATGGGAGGCCAAGTTTTATCTGTACGATGACCACTTGTATACCTGATTCTGAATTGTACCCCCCATCTTTAAAATAAATAACATAAATAAATAAAATAAAATAAAAAGAGAGCATACATCTACCCTTAGATGTTTTTGTATACAAAAGACACAAGTGACACATAAATAGAAACAACACTTTCGTTACCCCGATCCTCAATGATATGATACACGCTCTAGGAAATAAATGATATTGAGCAATGCAATGAGCTTAAGTCTGTTTTAAATTGCTATTTACTACAATACATTTCCAAAAATGCTATCTATGCATTGAGATCTATATCTAGATTACTGATAGCTTCTTCTGATGAAGCAATAGGTAGTTATTTCTAATTATCTCTAGGAAAGATGGCAAGGTTGGGAGCATAACAGAGAGATAGGTTGCTAATATTTTCTAAAACTGGGGGAAAGTTGAGTGATTTAGGAAGGCAGAAGATAGGGCAATCAACAGCAGCTGATTGGTGATTTTTCCACCTAATTACTAGTGACCTCTCCACAGCCAGGTAGGAGTTAATATTCAGAGCTGTCAGAGCAAGGAATGCAGTGTGTCTACGCTGCATAGCAGAACAGATTCAAATTTCAAGTCTATCTTGGACTGAGTACTCTTTCATATAATAGCTGTGTGACTGTGGAAACGTATTAAACTTCTCTTAACTCTCATTTTTTTTCAAAATTGGTATGAGGATTAAATGTGGGAGGACCCAACAGAATAACTGACACCAATAGACATTATTAACGCTACCTACAGTGACCCATCCAGTTTCATAAATATAGTCTCTAAGTATAGTCTGTATGCTGATATTCTCCAAATGTATGTCTCTCACCTCAATGACTCTTCTGAAATTCGGACTCTTACATCCAGCTGCCTACTCAACATTTCAACACAGATGTCCAATGAACACTTCAAATGTATCCTGTCCGAACCAAATTCACGAGCTAGCACCCTTACCCAAATCTGCTCCTTCTATACATTTCCCCAGTCTAAGCAATAATGATTCTTTCCTTCTATTTTTTCAGACTAAAACCCTTGGATCATCCCGGACTCCTTTCCTCTTTCATATGCAACCAATACCTCTGTAAATCCTTCAAATTATAGCCAGTATCGTACCACTCAACCTCTCTGTTGCTGTCTCCATGAACAAGCCATCGTTATTTTTTACTTGATTATGATAACAGGCTCCTGACTAATGGACCTCTGCTCTTACTCCTGCCTGCCCCGTGCCTCACCAAAGACAATAGGATTCTTTATGATGTAGAGTAAGATCTTAAGACAGCTTTGTTCTGCCCCAAATGCCCCAATGCTTTTTTATCTCACTCAGTAAAAGACAGCACCATAACCAGTGCCCACTGTGTTCTGAATGATTTGATTTCCATACTAGGTCTCTGAATTTCTCTTCCTGCTTCCCTCTGGCCCACTGAGCTCCAGACCCACTTTCTGTTCCGAGAGCAAAACAAGTGCACACACACTCTCGGGGTTTTTGCATCCAGTGTCCATCAGCACTTCCTCTCTGCCAGCATGGGCTGCCCTGCTGCCTTCTTTATGTGTCCGTTCAAAGGTTGTCTCAATAAGGTCTTCCTGACTATTTTATTGAAATATCTGTCTCTTTCCTCAGTCCTCCCTTCTCTTATCACATGTCCACTTTGCTAGTTCGTTTTTCTTCATAGAACGTATCAGCATCTCACCTAAAACACATTTTACTTATTTACTTGTTTATATATTGGGCCTGGAACATCATAGGTGCTCAACAAATACTCATTTCATCAATGAAAGTATAAATAGAAGCAATTAAAAGTAAATTTTAATTTAATCTCCTCTCAATGTATTTTATTTCATACAAGGGAGAAAACAGGGCCATTCTGTTTTCTATGCTTAGCCTTGAAGGATAGTGATAAAAATAAAAAATAAGCTTAGTCTCTTAATTTGTAAACTGAATTTATAACTCACTATATCCAGAGTAGTGAAAAGAACTAAAGTTATGTACACAATATCTTGTTAAAAATTAAATATTATGACATAAAAGTTCTGAACTCATCTAGTCATTTGTAGTTGATATTGGTAAGTGTTGTGTGCCTGTGTACACAAAGTCCAGACATAATATTCTTAAAACACCTGATATTTTTTACTTATAAGAGACTGTATATTTAACCATGACCTGTGTTTAAACGTCTGAAAAGAAAAATCACGTTTCTCTAAATAACTATCAAAATTTAATTGATGAAATAGGATAGGTGTATATCAGTCTTCAAAAATAATTAGGTAAATCTGAAAGCACTGTCCAGAAAATAGGCTCATATGTATTGTTAAGAGATAAATTATGCAGAGAAATATACATAGCATCTATATGACAGAAGAAATAATAGCCTGCATGTTAGTAATGACTTTCTCTAGACGCTAAATAACACATTGTTCACAATCCTCAAAGAACAATAACTTTGTACCCAAAAAATTAAATTCCATTTATTGCCTTTGAACTAAGTAGTGTCTCTTTGACATTCCTTAAATCTTAAGATCTTAAGTCTAACATAATGGGAAATGTATTGCCCATCTCATACAAAGTTCATCTCGCCCCCATTCCCACCTCTCTAGAAAAGTAAATCAGAGTTGGATTGAAGAATAGAGCAGGAAATATATACGTGAGTGGACATAGACTACTAGTTGATGGATGGCACTCTCTTCTCTGCTTCCTTATTTCCTTGCCATTTTCCAATACCATGCTAGACATGGCCACATGATCCCGTTCGGTCAATGTGATATAGTCAAAGTCACTGGCTTCCATGGAAGTTTTATAGAGGGGAAAAAAATCAACTGACATTGCCATTTTGCCTGGTTTTTTTTTTTTCTATGTCTTACTGCCTGCAAGAGAGACACGATGCCCTCAAATCCAGTGTCATTTAGATTCAACTAATCTGATGTTTTCTTGCCAAACTCAAATTTGGAATTTAATGAGACAAGAAGAAAGAGATTCAGCCGTGTTTGAGGGGTACATTGTTTTGTCGGGCGGCATTGAAGACACAAGATTTTTGTGTGTGTGTGTGTGTGTTAGAGTCTTACTCTGTCACCCAGACTGTAGTGGCCACTCCCGGTCACTGCAGCCTTGACCTGCTGGGTTCTGGCCATCCTTCCCCCTCAGCCTTCCAAGTAGCTGGAACTACAGGCGCGCGCTACCATGCCCAGCTAATTTTTGATTTATTGTAGAGATGAGGTCTCACCAAGTTGCCTGGGCGGGTCTCGAACCCGCGGGCTCAGGCAATCCACTCACCTCAGCCTCCCAAAGCATGGGATTTCAGGCTGAGCCACCGAGCCCGGTGACACAAGATATTTGAGATTAATCATCCACTTCTTCTTCCAAGGATTGAAGCTATACAGATATGTTTCTGGGAATGGTACTAACTTCCTTGTTCTCTACTTTTTGGGCAGCAATAGTTGCTCCTTGGTGGGTCAGTTCCACAGGGTTATTCTGGGAGTCATTTTCTGAATCTTGTCTTAGGGTCTGCTTTTCCACTTCTGATGTAAAATAATGTCTGGCATATTGCTTAAGTCAGGGCTCAATCAAGATGCAGAAACCACACAGTAATTTGAGCAAAAAAAAGTATAATATAAATAATTATTAATTACAACAGGAAATTGTAGGTGGTGATTGGCTAGTAAGAAGTAAAGAGATCATTAAAGAGTTCAGAAATTGTTAATAAAGGAGTTGCCACCCTTAGAGCTAAGATAAGACGCCCAAGAAAAAGATCATTCTAAAAGAGTAACTAACCCCTTGTCTAGAGCTGAGAACCAGGCCTCAGCGGGTATGGTCATGGATTACTGGATAGAGGAAAAATTTGCTGAACCTCCCCCTGGCCTAGCCAGATTTGCTGGTAACTCACCCTCTGGGGTTCTTGAGAAAACTGCCACAGGGTGGGGTCATGTGCTACCAGCCATGGTCACTGGAGAAGACATGCACACTTTGGAAGCCTGTCTCTGCAAAGGTCATACACACATGTGCATGCGTGGATGTGCGTGTGCACACACACTCTGCTGCAACTTGCTGAGATGAACACAGGAGAATCAGGAAGAGAGCACCTTTATCCTTTGTATCCCTCCGGTGCCCGATATGAACAGAGCCAGCTTACTATAGTGTCAGATGGCAAAGGAGAAATATTTACAGAGTCCAGATCCTTTGTCACAGAACAGAAAATAAATTGCAGGTTTGGGGCTGAGAGGCAATAAATCAATTACTAACACACATAGGAAACTAAAATCTGGGGAAAGCGCTAGCTTGGGGCTTGACACTTGCGGTTTTCTGGGCTCATAGCATTCCGCCTCCAGAGCTGCAAGCGATTGCTTTCTGTACTCCACACATCTCAGTTTCGGATTCGCTTTCTCAGTGAGATGTTTGTATTTATTTTTTAACACTTTTAATAATTATTTTAATGGATGCATAAAATTGTGTGTCCCGCATGATATTTTGAACTAGATCATGACTAAATGACTAAATCTAGCTAATTAACACGTGCATTACTTCACATAGTTATCATTTTTGTGGTGAAATGCTTTACATCCACTCTTTTAGCAATTTTGCAGAATACAACCGGGGGTGGCTAATGCCTGGAATCCCAGCACTTTAGGATGCCAAGGCAAGAAGGTTACTTGAGGCCAGGAGCTTGAGACTAACCTGGGCAACATAGAACTTGTCTCTACAAAAAATTTTAAAAATTGGCTGGGGGCGGTGGCCTGCACCTGGAGTCCTAGTTACTCAGGAATCCAAGGTGGGAGGATTGCTTGAGCCCAAGAGCGCGAGACTGAAATCGACTATGATCTTACCACTGCACTCCAGCCTGGGGGAAAAAGCAAGACTCTGTCTCAAAAAGAAAACAAAAAGAAGAAGTAAACAATTTATTATCATTAACCACAGTCATCATGGATCAGTAGATCTCTTGAACGTATTCCTCCTGTTGAAAGGAAATTTTGTGTCCTTTAATGTATATCTCTCCAATGTCCCCCCACACTGACCCCACCCCACCATCCCAGTCCTGGGTAACCCCCATTCTACTATTTTCTTATAGCAGATCAACTTTTTGAGATTCCATGTATGAGTGACATCATGTGATATTTGTCTCTCTGTGCCTGGCTGCTTTGATTTAACATGAATACCCTACAACTTCTATATTTATGAGCCTGGTTTTGGTTGCCAATATCACACATGTTCATGTGGTTAAACAATTTTCTCCTACAATCAAAGTGGGGACCCATTGTACCCGAACTTTACTCGTGCAAATGCAATGACCATGGGTATACCTAATCCTGAATTGTACCCATCGGGTCCCTGCAGGTCAGCTTCTTTGCAAGACCCTTGCCCTCTCCCTCAGTCTTAGCCCATTTCTGCTGCCGTAAAGAAAGACCGAGGCCCGGTCAGCTACAAAGAAAAGAGGTTTATTTGGCTCGCGATCCTGCAGGCTGTACTAGAAGCACGGGGCCAGCATCTGCCTCTGGTGAGGGCTTCGGGAAGCTTCTGCTGTGGCGGAAGGAAGGAAAGAGGAGCTGCATTTCATGGCTGCAGGGAGAGAGCGGGGCAGGGGTGGGGGGGCAGAGTGCCAGAGTCCTGCTCCAGCAAGGCCAGAGATTCCTGGAGGTGAGACGGCATCGGCGACTAAAAGGGAGAAAGAAAGGGGGGAGAAAGAAAGTGGACTCCTGTTCGAGGCTGAGCAGAAGCCGTTTATTGAGTGTTATCCCAGGGCTTTTATCCCCAAACTCTGCAAAGCCATCATCACAGGAACCCCTGCTGCTGTGGTTACACAAAAGGCAGCATGTGCCTTTCACATGAACAGGTCTGGGTGCACACAGGACATCCTCCACTCTCAAGCAGATGTATTTTTCAAACATGAGGAAAAACATGAAAAAGAACAACCACAAATTGTCTTTTTGTTTCTTATCCAGTTTCTATGTGCCCTTAATTGTTACAGCTACATAACATCGTTCAATGCTTACACCTGAAACAAATATAATGATATATTACCTTTTACTATTCTACGCTAATTCAAACTAGTTTCTTTAAAACAATTGCTGCTATGGTTACATTATCCTAGCACAAACTAGCCCAATTCAAACTTCACTGCCCCCCCCGAATCAAACTGAACTAACCACACTTCTATAATAAAATGGTTACTTCAATTTTCTTTAATCCATACAAACTATTTTCTAAAACCTGTATTTATAAATTTCTTAAAATCACATTGAGAAAACCTGTGCACTAAGGCTCCCCAATGTGACTCAGAGTTAAACTTAAATTGTTTAAAAGCAAAAACCATAAACCGTGGAAAACGGGAACAATAGACTCCCAGGTTTAGCTGTGTATGTTCCGCTCTCAGAGTTTTCTGTTAGAGCCAGCAGGAGTCTTTCCTGGTTGCTTGTGCCAAATGGAAAAGGGGAGAGGGAACGGGGTCAACAGCTCTTGAACACATCCTCGTGGTCTCAGGGTCAACGGCCCTTCCTGATCCCTAACGCTCAGTGGGCCTCCCTGGCCGGCTCCCAACAGCGGAGGTGCCAGGCAGCTTCTCACAGTCAGCTCTCGCAGGGGCTAACAGAGCTAGAACCCCGTACCCTGGGATGGCACCAAGCCACGTATGAGGGATCTGACCCCGTGAGCCAAACACCTCCCTCTAGGCCTCGTCTCCAACAGTGGGATGGCACTAGATTTGAAGGAGACAAATATCTGATCCGTGTCCCCATCGCATGACAAGATGCCAGCAATTGTTCTGTGCATCTTGCCCTCACAGGGCAGTCTTCAAAGTCGACAGTGAACCAGGGATTATCCTCACAAGGGCCCTTCTCTCCCGTTGGGCATTAGCAGCATCCAAACTGCACCCTTTATCGCCCTGGTAGACTTCTCCATAACGTGTCACCATGGTGTCTCTCCTGCTCTCTACCCCTTGCTGCGTGTCAGGGTGGGAAAGCCAGTAACTGGCAAGAGGCCTGCTCCTCCCTTAGAAGTGAGGGAGGAGGTGGCTGTGGACAGGCAGGTGACAATGTGTTTCTACCTTCTTAACCGCTGGCGCCCATGACCAGTTTCTCCAGGCCATTGTCTTGCCCTTTGTCACATGTCATTTTTTTTTTAGCATTGAAGAGTCTTTAATATTTATTTTACTTAACTAGCTTCTTGTGAGTTTATTTTATTTTTTATTTCAAAGATGTGGGGCACAATTCAGGATTAGGTATACAAGTGGTCAACCTAAAGGTAAAGCATAGGCCTCTCTTTGGTCCCCACTTTGCCTGGTTTGAGATCAGTTGCCTTTATGTATGTCGTGTTCTCCCCACCCCCACCCCAGCAGTGTCCCACTACTGTCAATCTCTTTCGTATAGTATGATAGTAAATGTTCATGGTTTGCGTATACATGAGAACATGTGGTACTCCATCCTTGGTTTCTGTGACAGATCAGTATGATAGACTCTAAATCCATCCAAGTTGCGGCAAAACTTGTGAGTTTATTACTGTTTCCCTAAATGAGAATTAAACCTCCATGCATTCTGGAGCACACCTGTCTTATTTGTTCTTCCAATTATAAAGTAGATATTCCGTAAATATTTTTTGGCTGAATGACTGTACCCAAGAGTATTTAAAAGATATTATCCTCTTCACATTTCCCTACTCGTAAAACTTTCTACTCCTGAAAAGTGCATTTAGCCTTTTCCAATTTTCCACCTCCCAAGAGATCCTTGTTTTATTATTATTATAAAGATGTGGGGTACACTTCAGGGTTAGGTATACAAAC
>CAUYQG010256299.1:0-27405 GCA_963574415.1 Tarsius wallacei
CTGAGGTGAGTGGATTTCCTGAGCCTGCGGGTTCGAGACTGGCCTGGGCAACTTGACGAGACCTCATCTCTACAATAAATCAAAAATTAGGCAGGCGTGGTAGTGCGCACCTGTAGTTCCAGCTACTTGGAAGGCTGAGGCAAAAGGATCGCCGGAGCCCAGCAGGTCGAGGCTGCGGTGGCCAGGAGCGGCCATTGCACTCCAGTCTGGGCGACAGAGTGAGACTCCAACTCAAAAAAAAACAAAAACAAAACAAAACAAAAGGATGATAGAGTGGTATTTGAGGGAAATCTTTGAAAAAAGGATATTTAGTAGTGGCATTAAAGCTGAGGATGGGGAGACTTTTAAATAGTGGAAACAAAGACATAGGGGATAGAAGGTATATTGTAGATAAATAAAAAGCAGTTCAGTTTGACCTATTTGTTACTAATGTGAGTGTATACCAGCACTGTATGTGTGTGTGTGTATACAGTAATGAGGTTTTTTGGCAACAGCTATCAGTATTAAAAATGCAAATGTTGGGCTGGGCAAGGTGGCTCACGTCTATAATCCCAGCACTTTGGGAGGCCGAGGTGAGAGGATTGTGAGCCCACAGGTTTGAGACCAGCCTGACCTCATCTCTTCAATGAATCAAAAAATTAGCCAGGCATGGTGGCATGCGCCTGTAGTTCCAGCTACTTGGAAGGTTGAGGCAGAAGGACTCTAGCCTGGGTGACAGAGACTCCAACTTAAAAAAAAAAAAAATGCAAATGTTCTTTTATCATCAGCTTCTAGAAATTTATTACACAAATATCCTTGTAGAAATAGACAATTGCAGAATTGTTGCAGTGGCATAAAACTGGAAATAATGTACTGAGAAGTAGGGAATTGGCCTTTGAAAAGAAGGTTTAGAAAGTATATATGTGTAGTATAACCTTATTGAGGATAGGGTCACTCCATGGACAGATGGAACATTTCTGAAAGAATAACCAAGAAACTTTTGACAATGATTTCACACTAGTGCGGGGGATGGCACGGGGGAAATGTTCACTCGTTTTGTTTTCTTTCTTACAAGAATATTTGAAAAAAGAAAACGTTTTAAAAGATCTTTAGAGCTTGATTTTCAAAGCTCTGGATTCTTTACAGTATTTGATGCTGTCTTTTCATGACTGATTTTGATTTCAGGTGTAGGAGGGTGGAGGCAGGTTGAGGAAATAAGTTTTTGTCATCTAAATAATAAACATTATGAATTTAGACTAAAGAAATCTTTACTACTATTTGGAGAATTTCTTGAGAATGTTCGTAAAAATAAGTATTAATAACTCTTTACATATCCAGATATTTAAAGAAATTAGAAAAATGAATACTACCTTTAATTAAGTTGCTTTTTAAAGAGATATATTAAGTAAACTACATTGAACAGTGGGTTGGAGAGGAATTTTCGGCGAGATCACCAACTTCACCTTGTATTTTTATAAAGTTTGGCAGCCAATTTGTGACTTTAAAGGGTGAGGCAACTAAATGAGAAGCTTTCATTAATGCAGATATCGTAGCAAAAAGCTGTTTATGATAATTTTGTGACTCCTCTCTAATGTGTTATTGAGTTAAAAAACACAATAATTCCTTAATTAGGGTACTTAGTAAACTGTGTTCTTACCTTTAGACAGCATTTGTACATCATAACTGATAATTTTCCTGCAGCTCAGGGAATCTATCAAATTTTACTGTCTGAATTGGTGGACTTAATGTTGTCAGTTTATGAAAGCAAGAGTTTAATGCTTGCTTTCTTCTTTTATCTTATAAACTTAAGTTTTAAGGCAAAACTGTTATTTAATGGTCCTTGTGATTTCAGCAAATTGCTTCTAATTTGTAAAGACTAGAGGGGAGCTAGTAGGTTGATGATCGAAGTGCTTCTTAAAGAAATTTTAGGTTGTCATAAGTTCAGTTGCGTTTTAAAAAAAGAAACATCTGTGGTTCATACCTGACTTGTTAAATTTTCTGTAGGGAAATTTTTCACATGTTTTTCAAGTAATGGCTTTTTGTGTTCTGAAGTTTCCTGTCTAATTCAGTGATTCTTTCATTAAGGTATGGTCTGCGAGAGTTCGTGGTGATTGCCCCTGCAGCACACAGTGATGCTGTTCTCAGTGAATCTAAGTGCAACCTTCTTCTGAGTTCTGTTTCTATTGCTTTGGGAAACACTGGCTGGTAGGTGGTCATTAAAAAAATCTAGACAAGAAATGATTTTTAATTTATGAAGGTAACTGTTATTAAATGTTACGTTTTTAAAGTTATAATTAGGAACTTAGTACATACATATTGTTAAATTGTACTAAATTTGGCCTGAGGCTACCTTCATATTTACATTCCTGCATAAAGAACTGCTACCTCACTTAGACCTATACAGAGTGAAAACCTAATTTAGGAGTATGCTTTTGGAACATTTAGCTGAATCTCAGCGAATCACAGCAGCTGAGTGTCAACCAATCACAGGCTACCAATTGGTCAGCCCATGCCCAAGTAAGGCAAACTTGGAGCTGTAACCAATCAGGCTGTTTATTTTATTTTATTTTATTTTTTTGAGTTGGAGTCTTACTCTGGCGCCCAGGCTGGAGTGTAGTGGCACGCTCCCGGCCCCACAGCCTCGACCTGCTGGGCTCCAGCGATCCTTCCACCTCAGCCTTCCAAGTAGCTGGAACTACAGGTGTGTGCTACCACGCCCAGCTAATTTTTGATTTATTGTAGAGATGAGGTCTCGTCAAGTTGCCCAGGCAGGTCTCGAACCCGCGGACTCAGGCAGTCCACTTGCCTCAGCCTCCCAAAGTGCTGGGATTACAGGCTGAGCCACCGAGCCCGCCTCAGTCAGGCTGTTTCTATTACTCACTTCCGTTTTCTGTATATAAACACTGCCTGTCCAATTTGTAGAGCTTAGCCTCTCTGGACATCATCTGGTTCCAAGGGCTGCCCAGTTCTCAACTAGTTTTTTGCTCAAATAAACTGTTGAATTTAACGTGTTTAAGTTTTTTCTTTTAACAGTATACTTGCATATTATTATGCAAGAATTTGGTGTATAAGGACAAAATTAGTAAAACCTATATGAAGGTCATTTCTAAAAGGAATCTTAATTGAAATATGTATATATGAAATGAAAAGTAAACTAATGCTATTTTTGTGCTTCACTTTCAAAAGTTTAGTTTATTTAAATTATGTTGCAAAATTTAATTTTAGAACTTGAGAAATTTTAGATATTACTTCTTAAAAAAGTTGTCATTTTCAAGTACTTTTAGGCCATATTCTTAAGTGGAAGTATTTAAGAAAATAAAATTTGCTTAATCACTATTCTACTGTTTGGAGTTGTACTTCATTTGCATATCAAATAGACTAAGAGACTAACTGCAAACTTACTGGGGAAAATTAATTTATTACAGTGGGTGTACTTTGTAGGTTACCTTAAGGGAATAATTTGGACTTTTTTTTAAGGAATGACTAGAACGTTTACTGTTGTAGCATTATTATCTTGGGAATGTATTTGTATAGTCAGTTCTTATTATTCAAGGTGGTTATGTGTTGTAAAGTTGCCACAAACTTTGAATGACCAAATCCTGACCCATTGCTTTTAGGAGAAATACAGGGTTAGGTTCCTACGAGTCTCTGCTCATTTTTGTTAATCAATTAATATATATCTTGTTTTATATGTTTCTGTTTAAAGATACCTTATTTAATATATGATATTAAGTCATTAACATTGATGCCACAGTCAATAGCAGTATAACTTGTGTAAACAAAGCTTATTTAACACAGGTATCTTCTCTGTAAGGCACATTACAACCTTCCTGTGCTTAGGAGCATTACCTTCAGAACTACGCTCGGTGGCCATTTGAAAGAGTAAAGTCACTAAAAAAAGCTCAAAAATTCAAAAATTGTGAACCTAAATAGATTATGCAAAGGACACTTTATAGTATCAGAGCTGAAACAAAGCAGAGCATTACCTTATTTGACATTAGCTAGGAACATGTGCGGTTGGGTGACTCAAATTTTTGCTGATCTGCGCATGTCTGCACATGACTATGAAAGTGCTGCAAGTATTGATTTTAGAGTTACAAATAAATTTAGTGAGTAAGCTGATTTGCAAATTCAGGAATCTGAATAATGAGGCTTGACTATCTTTATATGATGAAGTGAAAATATTATTTTACCACAATTGGTTTAATTTGTATTATTTAGTACCTGTGAATTAGGTTTTATTATTAATTTGGAAAGAACAATGTGATATAAGTGCTTTTATTCAAGAAGGTTTCATACTGTTGTTTTCTTTTAGATGTCTTTTTTTTTTTTTTGAGTTGGAGTCTTACTCTGTTACCCAGGCTGGAGTGCAGTGACACGCTCATGGCCACTGCAACCTCAACCTGCTGGGCTCAGGTGATCCTTCTGCCTCAGCCTTCCAAATAGCTGGAACTACAGACACGTGCCACCACCATGCCTGGCTAATTTTTTGATTCATTGCAGAGATGAGATCCCATCAAATTGTCCAGGCTGGTCTCATGGGCTAGGGCAATCCTCTTACCTTAGTCTCCTAAAGAGCTGGGATTATAGGCGTGAGCCACTGTGCCCAGCCTCTGTTAGATGTCTTAAAACAATTTTTTGACTAATCAAAGTGCCACTAGATGATAGTTTTCTGTAGTTTATTAGTGTAAGGAGAAAAAGGAGCTAAGTGTATCTTTGTTGTAAATACAAATCTGTGTTTTTGGAGGGTGTTAGTCTGTTTTGCATTACTGTAAAAGAATACTTGAAGCTGGGTAATTGAAAAAGTAAGATTTATTTTGGCTTATGGTTCTGCATGGTGCCGGCATCTACTCAGCTTCTGGTGAGGTCTCAGGAAGCTTTTACTTGTGGCAGAAGGCAAGGGGAGATGACATGACACATGAAGAGTGGAAGCAAGGTGGAGGGGATCCCAGTCTCTTTTAAACAACCAGCTCTCCTGTGAACTAATAGAGCAAGAACTCACTTATTACCATGAGAATGACACCAAGCCATTCATGAGGGACCACCTCCATGACACAAACATTTCCCACCAGGCCCCACCTCCAGCACTGGGAACACGTTTCAACATGAGATTTGGAGACAAACATCTGAACTATATCACAGAGTGTTCTTTTCTTAGTGCTTTTAAATATTTGAGATTAAAATAATTTAGCACAAGGAAATTCAATGTTTAATGAGCTTGCATTCTATTCCTTTTAAATCATGTTCTGTAGCCAGGTGCCACTCTTTGTGCAAATTCATCACAAATGGCGAAGAATGTATGTGGGAGAATGTCAAGGTCCCGGTGTCCGAACTGATTTCGAAATGGTTCATCTTCGAAAAGTGCCAAATCAGTACACTCATTTATCAGGTCTGCTGGATATCTTCAAATCAAAGATTGTGAGTTGGCATTGATATCGTCAGTCTTATCTGAGATCCAGATAAAAGTAGAGACTGGATAATTTTATTCAGTATATAGAAGCATTTCTTTAAAATATTGGTAATGTCTTTGCTTAGGAGAAAGCTGTAATTGACTACGTAAATTACTTTGTATGTTTAAAGAAACAAAATATTCTATTGTATTTTTAGTGTACTAAAGAAAGACCTGTTTTTTTTTTTTTTTTTGCTTGTTAAATCTGTCAAAATGACTGTTATCTCTTCTACTCCTTGTTCTCTAACAGGAATGTTTCCAATCCCCCAACTCAGTAGACTTCAGATAGCTACCTGCTTGAGGTGTTTTGACCATGAGCGCTCCTTAATGTCTGAACCCTTTGGGTTCTGAATTTCCTTTTTTTCCCCCAAGTCTTTGTTTGATTTGATTTTTAAGGTTATTCTGACTTACGTCCTAGGATTGAGAGCAGCAGGGCCAAAAGGGACCTGCTGAATATACCCTTTTGTTCTATCAAAACACTATCTCATAGATATGGAGAACTTGCCTATACTGTTGTGGGAGGAAAAACTAGGGTTTCATTTGAGGAGCTGTTTTGTGAGTACCACTAGAAAAGAGAGGAAAACCAGATAGGTGGAGGAGATCCTCCACTTATAAAAGTACTGTCCTTGGGTTATAAGGATGCTGATTTAAATTTGGGGTATTTTAAATGCTAAAGGTGACACTTTCTCAACTGGCCAAACTTATTAATAAACTGCTATCATATGTCACCTCATGTTATACATTGATTAGGACATTTCTTTACCTGTGTGGTACTCCTGGCAAAATGTTTAACCTACTGTGCATCAGAACATGAGGAAACAATCATATATTTCTAAAGTAGGTCATATATTGCAGAGTAATTAGTCTGTTCTTTTCAAAATGGCGGTGTCATGATAGGCAGAATAAAGGCTGGGAGCTGTTTAGATTTAAGGAAACTAATGGAATATGGCAGCTAAATGTAATGTATAATTCTTGATTGGATCTTTGCTCAAAACAAACTAACCATTAAGGATATTACTGGAACTATTGGGGCAATTTTAATATGGACTGCATATTAGAAAATAGTATCAGTGTTGAATTTCTTGGGGGGCCAGGTGTGATGGCTCATACCTCTAATGCCAGCACTTTGGAAGGCCAAGACGGGAGAATCACTTGATCCCAGGAGGTCAAGACCAGCCTGGGCAACATCCTGAGACACTGTCTCTACAAAATATATATAAAAAAAATTAGGCATGGTGGTGTCCACCTGTAGTCCCAGCTACTTGGGAGGCTGAGGTAGGAGGATTGCCTGAGCCCAGGAGGTCGAGGTTGCAGTGAGCCATGATTTCCCCCCACCCCAAAAAAATCTTGGGTATGATAATTATTATGGTTGTGGAGGATAATGTCCTTGTTCTTAGGAATTACATGCTGAAGTATTTGAATTGTCATGATGCCTACAATTTACTTTCAAAAAGTACAGCCAAAAAAATTATATATAATATATATGTATATATGTATAGCAAAGTGTTAATAATTGGTAAACTGTGAAAATCATGAGTGTTCGTTGTACTGAAAAAAGGAAAAGGAAAAAACTTATAAGAAAATGCTGAAATTTCTTCTTTTTTTTTTGAGTTGAAGTCTCACTCTGTCACCCAGGCTGGAGTGCAGTGGCACAATCCCGGCTCACTGCAACTTTGATCTCTTGGGCTCAGGCGATCCTTCTGCCTCAACCTCCTGAGTAGCTAGAACTATGGGCAGATGCCTGGCTAATTTTTTGATTTTTTTTTTTTTTTTTGTAGAGACGAGATCTCACTACGTTGCCTATGCTGGACTTGAACACCTGGCTGGGGTCAAGCAATCCTCCTGCCTTGGTTTCCCAAAGTGCTGGGATCACAGACAAGAACCACTATGCTCGACTGAAATTTCTTTTTTAATAGATGTCATTTGTTAGATTATTTAGGATTAGCACTTAATCATAAAAATATGTTTTCAGTATTGAGAACCTAGGTAGTGTAGTGGTAAGATTATCACCAACCAGATGAATCCATTTGACATTTAAAAAAGTAATGTGGCTGGGTGCAGTGGCTCACGTTTGTAATCCCAGCACTTTGGGAGGCCGAGGTGAGAGGATTGCCTGAGCCCAGGGGTTTGAGAACAGCCTGGGCAACTTGGTGAGACCTCATCTCTACAATAAATCAAGAAAAAGTAGCTGGGCGTGGTGGAGCACCAACTCAAAAAAAAAAAAAAAAAAGTAATGTATGTACTAGGCAAGGAAATTAGGGTAAAAGCTTCCTTTTATCCCTTATTCTGTCTCCTCAAAATAACTACTGTTAACAGTGTCTTTTGATGTTCTCCATTAAAAAACAATAGAGGCTTTTATTTTATTTTATTTCATTTCGTTTTTTATTTATTTTTTGGGTCAGTTTCTCACTGTGTTGCCCAGACAGGAGTGCAGTGGCATGATAACAGTTCATGCAGCCTTGACCTCTGGGGCTCAAGCAATCCTCCTGCCTCAGTCTCCCTAGTATCTGGAACTACAGGCATACACCACCACACTCAGCCTATTTTTTTTGTTTTTTGTAGAGACGAGGTCTTGCTATGTTGCTCAGGCTGGTCTTGAACTCCTGGGCTCAAGTGATCCTCCTGCCTTGGCCTTCCAGACTGCTGGGATTACAGGTGTGAGCCACTGTGCCTGACTTGAAGCTTATATTTTAGAGAGTTCCATGTATGTATTTAGTTTTCTTTTCAAAAACTTTCTGGGCTTTGAAATGCCTTAAGTACTTTCTGAAAAAGTACTTAAGAAATTTTTGAAAAAGGCAAAAATGTATTAATATCTACTTCATTAGTTTTCCTTTTCTCTTACCAGAAGTCTTTTATTATATTTGAAATTTTTAGATCAAATTTCTGCTCAGATGCAATCATTGATGCTTTATTCCTTCTTAAGAAAACATTAATGAACATTATTTCAAATCTTATATGTCACCCAGCTTCTTTGTAAGCTCAACTTCTATTTTTTGAAACTAGGGACTACCTTGATCTGTGAGCCTGAATTAGATCTTGGCTATTTACTAGTTGTTTACAAATAGAGTTTTAATCAGTTTATCACATCATCTGTTAAAACTTAAACAAAATTTATTCTTCTGATACGGAACATCTCTCAAAATTGATTTCAGAAGAATTGAACTTAACTAACATCTGGTTTGGGTACTTTCGAGAGTCATAGTTAAAGGTACCCAATATGTGCCTTTCCTCTACATATCTATAAAGCTATCTTCATAAAAATTATTTTTAAACATCTAGTCACATGCTCCAGGGCACTCACCCTTCACTAACAGTTTATTTCATTTTCACACAGATTCAATTATTAGAAGAGGCTTTTTTTTTTTTTGAGAGGCTACTTTTGCTACTTGGAGTCACAAAATTTAAGTTTAAATCCTCTTCTGCCATAATCCTGTATATATTTGGAAAACTCTCATACCCTAGTCTTTTCTTTTTCAATTTAAACATTCTTAGTTCTTTCAGACATTCTTTACACTCCATTGTTTTATATTGTGATTTTTAAAATTTTGTCTCTTTTTTAAAAAAATTGATTTGATTTGTTTATTTATTTATTTTTGAGTTGGAATTTTACTCTGTTGCCCAGGCTGGAGTACAATGGCATAATCACAGCTCACTGCAGCCTCAACCTTCTAGGCAATTCTAGTCTCCTGAGTAGCTGGGACTATAGGCATGTACCACCATGCCTGGCTGTTTTTTGATTTTTGTAGAGACAGGGTCTCACTATGTTGCCCAGGTTGGTCATGAACTCCTGGGTTCAAGCAATCCTCCCACCTCGGCCTCCTGAAGTGCTGTGATTACAGGCGTGAACCACCATGCCCGACCGGGATATTTGTCTCTCTTAGAACTATTTTTTTCATGTTTTGGGAAATTTAGTTTGTAGACTAGTTTTGAATGAGACTTTAAAATTTTTTACTTTCACTCTTATCCACCCACTAGTGATTTTGTAATTTTATGGTTGCTTCCTACCTGCAGAATGTTTCAGAACTAGGTCTTGAAATGGTGTTTGGAGCCTCTTGCTCTGCTGTGATGTTGGGAGTTTTGATATCTGGTCTTAGAGTCTTGGGTTACTTGCTCACCACATGAGAGTTAGGGACTTTTTTCCTTCACACAATAACCCCCAGGCCCAGCTTCCAATAAAGATGTACTAGGCCCGGCAGAAGTACTAGGTCCTAGTGTCTGGCTTAAGCAGAGTCTTGCAGTATTGTCACTCTGGACGGAGTCCTTTTGATTTCCTTTAATGCAGTCTAATCCTAGGCTGTCAATTCCTTCTTCTCCAACTTGGAGCTCAGCCAGCATATGCCTTGAATCTACATTGGTATGTGACTAGATCAGGGGTTATATGTCAGAATGACCTTGTTATGGCTTCTATACCATTTGTGCCTTATTATGGGTAAACACTCATTTGATTTCTGGATCTGACTAAAAAGTTGGTATACTGACCAGCCAAAATTTTACCTTGCTTGTCTAGGACACAGCAAGCCAAATTGAATTCGCTTTTTTGGGGACAGCCACTTTATATTGTCACTTCAGATTGAGTTTGTATTCAATTAAAGCTACTAGTGACATTTATTGATGCTGCTGCTGAGCTAAATGTAAATGTCATTTATTACTTTGTTACTAAAAGTGTGATCTCCTGACCAGCAGCATCAGCAACGACTGGAAACTGGTTAGATATGCAGAATAGTATTGAATCTGCATTTTCACAAGTTTCCTAGGTGATTTCCTATGCACATTTGAGTCCTATTTTACATTAGTTTAGGTTAAGCATTATGAAGGGAAGCTTGAGATCATAGGATGTTTGGATGATAGTATTAATTTTTATGATTTTCAATGAATTTACAGTAAATTTAATTTTTTTAAATTAATGGATCCATTAATCTATTTTGCATGAGTGACTATTTGTCTTATTCTAAAATTCTGATTAAATATTCAAGACTGGCTTTAATTTGATATTATTTTCACTTAAGGAAAAAAAACGACATCTTCTCCCCAAACCAAATATTACACTTTATGATATAGTTTTACTTATTGAAAAGTGAAGGCCGGGCACAGTGGCTCATGTCTGTAATCCCAGCACTTTGGGGGACTGGGGCAAGAGGATTACCTGAGCCCAGGAGTTTGAGGCTAGCCTGGGCAACATGGTGAGTCCGTCTTTGTCTCTACAGTAAATTAAAAAATTAGCCGGACATGGTGGCAACACACCTGTAGTCCCAGCTACTTAGAACACTGAGGTCAAAGGATAGTCAGAGCCCAAGAGGTCAAGGCACGGTAGCCACTTCACACCTGTCTAGTTGACAGAGTGAGACTCTGACTCAGAAAAAAAAAGCGCTCATCACTTTTCTTCACATTTAATATGTCTGAAGTGAATAGTAAGAAATTGTTTTTTTTAAATTAAAATTGTGAAAAATGTTTTCAGGAACATTTTCCCTTTCAAGTAGTAGTTTAAGCAGATTTATTTTTAAGTAATGTGCTCTCTAGCATTATTTTTATTTTTTTTTAACTTTTTATTTTAAAGATGTGGGGTACAATTCAGGATTAGGTATTCAAATGTTCATTATTAGGTACCTTTGTTGATGAGGTGTGCTTCCTACCCCCACTACTGCAATTGACTTTTTTTTTTTTTTTTTTTTGAGTTGGAGTCTCACTCTGTTGCCTAGGCTGAGATGCAGTGGCACACTCACAGCCACCACAGCCTTGTCCTGCTGGGCTCAGGTGATCCTTCCGCCTCAGCCTTCCAAATAGCTGGGACAATAGGTGTGTGCTGCCATACCCGGCTAATTTTTTGATTTATTGTAGAGTCGAGGTCTCACCAAGTTGCCCAGGCTGGTCTTGACCCCCTGGGCTCAGGTAATCCTCTCGCCTTGTCCTCCCAAAGTGCTGAGATTTCAGGCTTGAGCCACCATGCCTGGCTGGCATTATTTTTAAAACCTCTTTTTAGCTACATCAGATGAAAGCGCTTGTGGGAGCAGAATGTATGCATTGTGGAAATCCTTTGTACACACAAATATGTGGAGAAATGTACAGTGATTCTTTGGAGACTTTCCTTTTCCTTTTTTTTTTTTTTTTTTTGAGTTGGAGTCTCACTCTGTCACCCAGGCTGGAGTGAAGTGGCATGCTCACGGCCACCCCAGCCTCGGCCTGCTGAGCTCAGGTGATTCTCCTGCCTCAGCCTTCCAAGTAGGTGGAACTATAGGCATGCACCACCATGCCTGTTTATTTTTTTTTGATTTATTGTAGAGATGAGATCTCGCCAAGTTGCCTGGGCTGGTCTTGAACCCGTGGGCTTAGGCAATCCTCTCACCTTGGCCTCCCAAAGTGCTGGGATTATGGCCGTGAGCCACGGTACCCTGCTTACTTTTTCATTTTTTAAAGCCCAGTATAACATTTGCCAGTACTGTTCCTTACCATCTTTCCTCTTGACCATCCCTGATCCACTTCTGGAGTTTTGGGGCTATGAGAATTTCTTCCATTATAATGGTTTCCTAAATTTTGCATCTTTGGCTGTAATGTCTTCAGTGACTTATTTTTCCTTTGGAATGGCAAGAATATCATACATTTTTAATGACTAGAATATGCATACTTTTGTCTAACACTAGATCTGAGAATCCGGGTTTCATAAAATAGTGTTTTATCCATTCATTAAGTTTGAAATCTTGTGTTGAATTTAACAGAACAAGGGTACCAGCATTTACATAGTATTGTTTTTGCATGTATTTCCTAGGGATGTCCATTAACTCCGTTGCCTCCAGTTAGCATTGCTATTCGGTTTACCTATGTACTTCAGGATTGGCAGCAGTATTTTTGGCCCCAGCAACCTCCAGGTGAGATCATTTACAACTGTTTTTAACTTATTAAATATTAATGGAAAAGAAAATACATTTATAAATTAAAATGCTTAGCAAGGTTTCCAGTGTTTTACATTAAAAATATGTGTGATTCATTTTGATGTAATATTGTTTACTTTATTGCCTTTATTATTTTTTTCTTTTAAAGAAAAACTCTGGAGCCTTTTGAAAGCTCACATTATGTATCCCCTGCTGTGGGACATCATATGCCATAAATTACTTCATAGTGAATGATTAAAGTGTCTGTTTTAATATAATAAGAGAAGCCACTCTCATAAGCTGAGAACAGATATGCAGAAAGCCTTAAAGAGATTGGAGTTTAAAGAAGAGCACTAAATTTTAAAAAGTAGAGAATAAAAATATGTGTGTATACACACACTTATGGCAAAAAATAGATTATTTTACTTTAACTTGCTTTTTATAAAAATGTCAAAATCCATTTGCCTGCTTAGCTATTGATAAACTGGTTAATTCAACTGTCATTAATTATTAGCCTATAATGGGTCAGGCTGTGCTAAAGACAGAAATACAAGGGAGGCCCTCTCCAAAAAATGGAATTTATTTATTTAAAAATTGTGTATTCTTACACCTGTTAACTTCAGTCACCTTCAAAGTACTCTCCATTTGATGCACGACATCTATCGAGACACTTTTTCCACTGCTCAAAACTATTTTTGAACTCGTTCATTTTCATGCCTTTAGTACTTGTTCCATTTTATGTTTCACCTCTTGCACATTGGCAAAACGTTTCCCTTTGAGAACTTTTTTCATTGGGGAAACAAAAAAAAAAGTCACTTGGAAGGAGATTAGATGAATAGGAAGGGTGGGGCATGGGGTCATGCTGTTTTTGGTCAAAAACTGCTGAACACTCAGTGCAGTGTGGGCAAGTGCGTTGTCATGGTGGAAGAACCAGTCACCTGTTTGCCATGACTCAGAATGTTTCTTCTGCAAATCATGATGCAACCTTCTCAAAACTTCCAGATACAAACTTTGGTTGACTGATCTGAAGGAACTAATTCTGAGTGTACTACAAGGGGCCTGCCCTCCAAAAGATAATTCTGGTTTTTTGGGGTCCACCGTGTATGAACATCACATTACCTGTGTTCTAGAAAAGTTCAGTTTGATAAACACATATCTTAGTTAAGTACAATTTTGATTCCTTGATGTTCTTTCACATGTAGAGTTATTTTGAAGCACATCTAGTAAGAAACTTATAAAATACAAGGATTTTACTAGCTTGAAAACAATTTTTAAATCTACCTTCCCCAAAGAGAAATAAAATAAACTAATATTCTTTATTGTTTCTTTTTGTTCTAAATAGGGGTTATTTATAGAATTGAAAATAATTGGTAGATATAGGAAGATACAGAGATCAATGTAGTACATCCTTACCTTTTGGCACTTATATGTACTACTATTTTATTTTATATACCACTGAATAATTTGAAACTCTAATGTATAGTAAAAGGATTGTATCTAAACTGCAGCAAAGAGAAATATAAGTTAAGCTTTAGATTTATATCAGAAGACTCAAATGTTTAAGTTGATAATTTTTAGTTCCTATATAACGATGCCCACTGGGCAATTTATGGTCTACTTCTAGTTAGAAGTTTCAGTTCTTACCCTCCTTTTTCTTTATTCTAAGGCCACTCTTCTTAAGCAATTTTAAAGAACAAGGTGGTGTGGTCTACTGATGATCTATGAAGTCGCCTAAGAGCTAGAATCTTAGCATTATAATTCTGATTGCCAATAAGGTCTTTGTTAGTGTTCTATTGCCAATTTTCTAATGGGGATAAAAATATTAACCTTCTCCAGCAGTGGATTGAAGCTCATATAAATTTTAAACATTTTCTCTTATAAGGAGAAAAGAACTGAACACGTAATATAATATAGGCCATATACTGTGCTTGGAATACCTATTTTGTGTAATTCTCATTTACCTATAGATAAGTATTATTATCTTAAGATGTAAGTTTCTTAGAGATTGTAAATTTCTTAAAGATCTCACATAACTGACCCAAGGTCATATGGTCACTGAGTGTAAAGTTTACATTCAAACACTAGCCAAACTCTAAGCCCCATGTTCTTTTCATTCCATAATGTTGCTTCTCAATTATTAATTCAGCTAAAGCTTTTGTATAGTTAAATTTTAGTAATAATTTTTAATTTACTAATTTATAAAAATGTATTCATTGTAATTTTGAAGCTCTTAAAAATACACATCTTAAAAATTCACATCCTATAATAATGCTAGTTATTGAGATTTTTTTTTGTTTTTTGAGTCAGGGTCTCATTCTGTCACCCAGGCTGGAATGCAGTGGCAGGATCATGGCTCACTACAGCCTTGACCTCCTGGGCTCAGGTGATCCTGGGCTCAGGTGTCTCAGCCTCTCGAGTAGCTGGGACTATAGGCATCTACCACCATGCCCGGCTAATCTTTTTGATTTTTTTTTTTTTTTTTATAGAAATGAGGTTTTGCGCCGGGCTCGGTGGCTCAGCCTGTAATCCCAGCGCTTTGGGAGGCCGAGATGAGTGGATTGTCTGAGCCCGTGGGTGCGAGACCCACCTGGGAAACTTGGCGAGACCTCATCTATACAATAAATAAAAAAATTAGCCAGGCGTGGTAGCGTGCACCTGTAGTTCCAGCTACTTGGAAGGCTGAGGTGGAAGAATCGCCGGAGCCCAGCGGGTCGAAGCCTCGGTGACCAGGAGCGGCCACTGCACTCCAGTCTGGGCGACAGAGTGAGACTCCAACAAAAAAAAATAAAATAAAGAAATGATGTTTTGCTATGTTGCCCAGACTTGTCTCAAACTCCTGGGCTCAAGTGATCCTCCCACCTCAATTTCCCAAAGTGCTGGGATTACAGAAGTGAGCCTCTGAGCCTAGCCAGTGATCTTTATTATTGTAACCCTCTTTAGTTGGAGAAATGGAATGAATTGATTTGAGAAAATTTGCTGAACCAGATAATTGATCCATATTTAATGACTAATTTTAATAATTTAGTTAAGGTATAGATAATTGTCAGATATGATTTTAGCAAATATGGGCAGCACTTATAACTCAGTAGACTTTTAGGAATTTCTAATATAGTATGAATAATTTAAAACCAACATTCGTATTATTTCAAAGAGAAATAAATCCTTTTGATGTCTTTTAGAAGTGTTTATTACTTCCTCAGGAGGAATAGAACTAACGGGAGTGATTTACCTTCTAAGTTCTCCTCTTGTCTCATATACTATTCATAATGGGAAGGAGGTTCTTTCTTGAACTTTATATATTTCCATCTATCAGCCAAAATATAATTTTGTTAAAGACGATAGATTTGCTGATTTGCTATTCAGAAATTATTGACAGCAAAACTGATGTATGAAGATTGTTGATTACATTTTTAAATACTTGGATCATCTTTTTTAGGTTATGTTCTTAGAAAATGCAGAATTTAAAGAAATAATATTCTCTTTAGTGATATTTAAGGAATAGAAAGGTAAAATTCAGAAGGGAAAAATTTAGGATACATGGCTTGAATGAAATACTAGATGAGTAAGAAATAAGTGTGTCATTTTACATTCTTAGGGGAAGTCTTTAATATTTGACCGTATGTGCTGTAGCTTGCTTCAGCTTGCTAACTTGCTATTTGTGTTCTCTTCTAGGCATTTTTAAAGCTGTAATCTTCCAAAGGGCTTAACCTAACTAGATTAGATTCTTATTTCTTTTCTTTCTTTCTTTTTTTTTTTTTTTTTGCCAAATAACGGAAACATATTTCCTTTGTTTAGATATAGATGCCCTTGTAGGAGGAGAAGTTGGAGGTCTGGAGTTTGGCAAGTTACCGTTTGGTGCCTGTGAAGATCCTATTAGGTGAGAATTTCACCCTATTTTTTGAATTGTGGGATTATTTTACTTTTTAAGTTTATCTTGGTAATAATTTTTCTGTGCTTTATGATACTGTAGCCTGCTGTGAAGAATGTAGTATGGAAATAAAGACATATCTGGTTACTTTATTTTCTAATTTTACACGAAAACTTTCTGAAATTTAACATTCATCTATAAGAGTTTGGCAAACTATGGCCTGTGGACCAAATCTGGCCAGTAGTTTGTATTTGAATGGCCAGTGAGTTCACAATGTTTTTTATACATTTTTGTTTTTGTTTTTTTTGAGTTGGAGTCATCTCACTCTGTCACCCAGGCTGGAGTGCATGCTCATGGCCACTGCAGCCTCCACCTACTGTGCTCAGGCGATCCTTCCACTTCAGCCTTCCAAGTAGCTGGAACTACAGGTGTGTGCCACCATGCCCAGCTAATGTTTTTATTTATTGTAGAGATGAGGCCTCACCAAGTTGCCCAAGCTGGTCGAACCCCTGGGCTCGGGCAGTTTTCTCGCCTCGGCCTCCCAAAGTGCTGTGATTACAGGCTTGAGCCACTGCGCCCGGCCCAACATTTTTAAGGGTTATAAAAGAAAACAAGAATGTAAGAGACTGCATATGGCCCACAAAGCCTAAAATATTTGCCCTGACTCTTTGTAAAAATTGTGTGCCAGCTCTTCATCTATAATGTGATTTTTCAAAGTTGTGATATAATTAACCTGCCATATTAACTTAATATATATTTCTAGAAGATTGCTGAGTCAGAGGATAGATGTCCATTTATTAAAAGTTTTGGATTTATTTCATGTTTTATTTTAGTGAACTCCATTTAGCTACTGCATGGCCTCATCTGACTGAAGGGATCATTGTGGATAATGATGTCTATTCGTAAGTATGTTAAGAGTAGTGCATTGAGATTAAAAAACTTCAATAGAGGAAATTAACTGCCAAATGTTTAGTAATTTTCCTTTTTGTTTACATCGGTTTCTGATAAGGTTGGTTGATTTTTCTATTTTTAAAGGTCACTTTTAGACTGATTAATATGTTTTAGAGATACGTCTTACTTTGCTAGTTTTGGAGGTGTTAGTTCATGGGTAATGAACAATTTGAATCTTACTGTGTTTTATCAACAAAGATGACTCTAAGTAGTTTGGGATTCAGTGCATAATTCTGTTGAACTTATTTTAGCTGGTAAGAAGCATTTCATGCCGGGCTTGGTGGCTCAGCCTGTAATCCCGCGCCTTGGGAGGCTGAGGTGAGTGAATTGCCTGAGCCTGCGGGTTCAAGACCCGCCTGGGCAACTTGGTGAGACATCATCTATACAATAAATCAAAAAATTAGCCGAGCGTAGTAGCGTGCGCCTGTAGTTCCAGCTACTTGGAAGGCTGAGGCGGAAGGATCACCGGAGCCCAGCAGGTCGAGGCTGCGGTGGCTGGGAGTGGCCACTGCACTCTAGTCTGGGCGACAGAGTGAGACTCTAACTCAAAAAAAAAAAAAAAAGAAGCATTTCCTAAAGTGCTTTGAAGAGATGATGGTCGTAAGAATGCATGGGAATAATATTGGATTATTGAATATTGTGAATAATAAAACATGCATTATACTCCTTTGCAGTAGAAATTACTTAAAAAATTATAGCAGGCATTATTTAGCAAGAATGTGGAGAAAAAATAAGACAATTTTAGCACCTTCTCACACGTAATGCAGAGCAGTGAGAAGTAGGACACTTCTTCTTTAAAATAAAATTGTTGTATTTGCTGATGGTGAAAGTAACATAAATGCTCTTAATCAGATAATTTAGGGTAAAGAAGAAATTAAAGACTAACCATAATCCCATTATTTTAAAAGTAGCCAATTAATATTTTGGTGTATGTCTTTTTAAAGCTTACATTCATAAATTAATTTGCTTTATTTACTTTATACATAATTTTACATCTTTTATGCCAATCATTATAGGTCTTTGTTGTAGTTTTCTATTGCTGCATAGTAGCCCATTAAGTGAATGTACCATAATCTAATTGAGAAAATAGGGCATTTTTGTGCAAGTTTTTGTATTCTTTTCTTTTCTCCCTTAGGATGGGGTTTCACTATGTTGTTCAGGCTAGACTTGAACTCCTGAGCTTTCCAAATAGCTGGGACTACACATGCACCACAGTGCCTAGATTTTTAAAAAAAATTAACAGTGATATAAAACAAGTTGTTTAAGATGATTGTGCATACTTGTTTCTCATTCCATTACTATTCTTAAAATGTAATTCTCTTATTGTGTTATTAATGTACATTACCTGTCCAGAATTATTTTTATGGGTTTAAAAAAATTTTTTTTGGCATTTACTTTTGTGTCTTTTTTGTTGTTGTTGTCTAAGAACTTTGATTTCTTATGATGCTGTTTCTTTAAAACATCCTAGTGGACTTATCTGTATCTGGATAACAGTAAGTTTAAGGGAGGATAAATGAACTGCTTGTTCTTCTATATAATGTTTTCATTAGACCACATTTTGATAAGTTTATGATTCTTGCAGATAGTCATAAATTAGGATCTTACATTTATTGTTTTGCATTTTAGTGATTTGGATCCTATTCAAGCTCCTCATTGGTCTGTTAGAGTTCGAAAAGCTGATAATCCTCAGTGTTTGCTAGGTAAGATATATTATGTTTCTTTTCTGAAATACCACCAATCTGCCTATCTTCCAAATCAGGAGCACTGAATACAATCTTCATACTTTAGTTTATCCATTCAAAAACAGTTTTTTTTTGAAAAATATTTGTTACCTCCTCAACACCATGTAGAAAAAATATTTGACAACAGCAGTGATTCCTTTTTCAAATAGCACTAGCAGGATTTCTTTCTTAACTTCTAATTTTAACTAATCTATACCTTAGAATTCATTCATTATTTTCTTATCTCATCTTCATTCTTCTGATGATTTCCTTCCTCCTGTGGCATAGTCTGCATCTTTTTCCTGTTAGTGGAGCACTTTTTAGCCCTTTGTCCCTCTAGACCTGTGTTTTCTGATAGGAAAGAGTACTGATTTTAAGATTGTGCATTAGAGTCCTTCTGTAGAGTTGTATCACATCTGCAAATGTATTTTCTGATATGGGAAAAGAGGTGTAAATCATCTTGTACACCTCACAGAGTTATTTGAAGAATCAAGTAAAATAACGTTTCAAATGGAAGTGCTTTGAAAAATATTAATTGCTATTCAAATAGTATTACTGTGTCTCATGTCTGGGATTCTTTCCCTTCCTTTTTTTTTTTTTGACATGGAGTCTAGCTCTGTGGCTGGAGTACAGTGGCACACTCATGGCTACCACAGCCTCGACCTGTTGGCTCAGACAATCTTCTGCCTCAGCCTTCCAAGTAGCTGGAACTACAGGCACATATCACCACACCTGGCTAATTTTTTTGATTTATTTTGGAGATGATGTCTCGCCAAGTTGCCCAGGCTGATCTTGAACCCATGAGCTCAGGCAGTCCTTTTGCCTTTGCCTCCCAAAGTGCTAGGATTACAGGCGTGAGCCACTATGCCTGACTCCCTTCTCTTTTTTTTTTTTTTTGAGTTGGAGTCTTACTCTGTCACCCAGACTGGAGTGCAGTGGCACGATCGTGGCCACCCCAGCGTTGACCTGCTGGGCTCAGGCATTCCTTCTACCTCAGCCTTCCAAGTAGCCGGAACTACAGGTGCACACTACCATGCCTGGCTAATTTTTGATTTTTATTATAGAAATGAGGTTTTGCCAAGTTGCCCAGGCTGTTCTCGAACCTGTGGGCTCAGGCAGTCCCCTCACCTCAGCCTCCCAAAGTGCTAGGATTACAGACTTGAGCCACTGTGCTTGGCCTCCCTTCTTTTTTTAATGTGTTTTTCTTTCATGAAGTCTTCTGAACCCATCTCCTTGATGTGCCTTTTCATGTTTTCCTCCTTACATTTAGTACAAATGAATATATTTTTCTGTTTTTTCTCTGTGTTCATCCATGCCACCGTCACTCTATATCACTTGATATGTTATCATTTAGTATATTATTCAGCTGATGGAGTTACCAAATATTTATTATGACAGTCATGATGCATTTCTCTAAAGCATTATTTCCTTGGACTCTTGTCATTCACCATATGCTATTTGTCACATGCCAATTAGTAACTGCCATTCGTGCTAACTATATAATAATGAAGACAAGTGTATAAGATAAAATTCCTGGCTAATTTGTCTGGGGCTTAGGGGTACAATATAGGGTCAATATCAAGAGTTTTAGAGTTGGATAGACTTTGGTTCAAGACCTAGATCACAGTTTGAGCAAGTTTCTTAATCTCCTTAAGCTTCAGATTCCTCATCAATAAAATAGAGTGATAGTACATACTTCACAGGGCTGTTAGAAGGATGGAACAAATGAGATTACATACCAGTGTATGTATGTATATCATATTTAGCATATTGCCTTTCTTACGGTATATGAACAATAAATGGTGTCTGTTGTTTAATCATTAGTTATTACATTGTTAAAATTACTCATTATTTTTAATTCCTTTTTATTCTTCATCAACTGACTTTCTGTGCTAATCACAGAGGACCTTAGAATGAAAAGTATTCTCAGTTTACTATTCCACGATCTCACCCTACTACTTTGAGTAGTTTATATGACTAGATTATAGACTTTTCCTGTCTTTCAGAGGAAATCCAAAAAGAGTTCTAGGTTTGTTTGGAACTAGTTGGTGAATTTTAATACTTAGATATATTTGATGTGTTTTAGTACTGATAGTACTTCTTTTGCATTAATTTCTTTTTGCAAACATACCTCATTGCAGCTCTTTAGAAGATATCAAGCCCCTTTCCCCCTTTTATAATAATGATAGAAGTATGCTATTAATGCGCAGCAGAAAATGAAATATCTTCATCCTGCATGATTTTCTAATTCTCTAAAAATAAATCTTTAGAATTTCTTTTACATTTTGTTTATTATTAATAGATTTGGATTCTAGTAGGGTAGCAGCTGGGGAAAGATTACTACATACATTAATGTTACTTACATAACAGTGATAATGAATATTGTTTTATTGAGGCTTATAAGTGCTTAATATTAGGGACAATTAATTTTTTATTTAATTCTAGAAGGAATGCTAAGGAAAATCTTAATATCCTGGAACTTGGAGAGAATGGAAGGAAGAACAAGACAATCTTAATATAGGATTAATTCTTATTTTCTTCAGTGGAAAACTGACTGGTGTTATTTTCTACGATATTTTAGTTAATAGCATTTGTGAAAAGATATGTACTTTAATTTATAGGACTGATTTTTTTTTAGCTAAGTGTCAAAAATGAATAACTTTTTCTACATAGGTGATTTTGTCACTGAATTTTTTAAAATTTGCCGTCGAAAGGAATCAACTGATGAGATTCTTGGACGATCTACATTTGAGGACGAAGGAAGAGGTAACCTACTTTTTTTTTTAAACGTTACTTTCACATGTCTTATCCCTTTTTCTTTGGCACATTTTCCAGTAACTTTTCATCTATTTTCTAATTTTGAATTAAGTTGGAAAAGCAAGATTTTATGAACTAGACAGCTACCATTCCTTTCTAGGCTTTACCTAGAGCTTGTTAAGACATTAAGTGCATTTGATAAGTGCTGTCTACCAAAGTTGTAAGGTAATTTAAAAATCAGAGTTTTACATGTTTATTTTTTAAGTCTCCTGAGGAAAAATAATTTGTGTGATACCTTTGTCATTCATGCTTGCATATAAAACTGAGCATGTGTATTAAACTTTTACAATTCTGAGACCATGTAGCACCAGTGAAAAGAAAGATTAAAATATTCTATACAGTCATCAATTTACTCATAACTTTAACCTGCTGAGGTTGGTGATATAATTATATTCATTTCTATTCTTTTTATAGAAATTGCTGATATAACTCATGCTTTGTCAAAGTTGACAGAGCCAACACCGGTTCCAATTCATAAATTATCAGTTTCAAATATGGTACATACTGCAAAGAAGAAAATACGAAAACACAGAGGTGTAGAAGAGTCACCACTGAATAATGATGTCCTCAATACTATTCTCCTGGTAACTAAGTGTCCTGTCTTTGTAGGTCTATGCATAATCATTTATTCATTATACATTCAATCACTTCTATGGCAGGCATTGAATTGGGAATATAAAATGGATAAAACAAAATCTTTACATTCAGAGAATTACCACTAGTGTGGTGGGAAGGAGGAAAGTAAATAGTAGTTGCAATACTGTGTTGCATGTGAGAAGTCTGGCAAGGTGGCTATGAAAGCATAACGAATGCTGTCTCTGGGCAGTGGGAATCAGGGAAGGCTTCATAAAGTGGGACATTTGAACTGAATCTTGAAGAAAAGAAGACTTCGGAAGCAGAGAAATAGCAAAGGGCTGAGAACATGTTGAACAGTTGGTATTTTGTGGGGTTCTTCCCAGGGAGTGGCCAGGGTCGAGGCTGGAGAAGTTGCAGGTAATCTGTCATGCAAAAGCACTGGATTTTATTTGGCACTTTAGTACTATTTTAAGTAGAAGATGAACATGATCAGAACTGATTTTTGAAAAGTCGTTTTGACAACATTTGAAAGAGAGTTTTATGGTGAAGATGGGAGAGGAATAGAGTAGAATGAGTGGCTCCTTGGAATGGGTCCAGCCTGGGAGCCGCCCACATATGGTTTAACCCCTGCATGACTTTAAACAAGTCACTTCAGTTTCCTCATCTGTAAGATGTGGCTAATACAGCCTAGCATGTAGGCCTTTGATAAATTATAGTTGTTCTTACTGTAATTGTAGTTATAGTCATTCTCCTGGCAATTTGTGTATTAAGACAGTCTTGGGAGAACCTTCAAGAGTTAATGAAAAGAATACTGGACTTGAAAACTTAATGTTTATCTTACCCCTTGCATTTATCTGAACAAGATTCTTAGGCAAATTTTCAGCTTGTACATCTTAAGATATGGGCAGGGATATTTAACTCATTCAGTTGTATGAGACTAGAATAATGTTTGTAAATGTGCCTAGTACTGGCACTTGGCATATAGTAGGTCCTCTAATTTTTAGAAAGTCTTTTCAACATGTTCTGTCATGTTGGCAAAGTATATACATAGTATACTCAACAGTACCACAAAACAATTGGGACAGCAATATAAGGACTGAACGTAAATTTCTGTAGAGAAGACTCCTTAAGGATGTATCTTTAGAGATTTATTCAAATTATGTAACTCAGTTGTCATATACAGTGAGGGTTTTTTTTTTTTTTTTTTTTTACCATTTTTACACACACACACAAATAAAAATCTCATGGAGAAGATATATTGATTATTACAGGTTTAGAGTGCTTCCCACTTTCTAGGGATATTATAAAATAAAACTGTGGGTTTTGAGTATTATACCTTTAGTATTCCATATATGAAAACCTGTGAATAATGTCACTCTTCAGATGCTCATGAGTATTATGGGTGTTCTTAAATTGTCTTTTATAGTTTTGTCTCTTTTTTTTTTCTTGGAGCTGGGATCTTACTGTGTTGCCCAGACTAGAATGCAGTGGCAGAATAACGGCTCTTTGTAGCCTCAAATTCCTGGGCTGAGGCAATCCTTCCTCCTTAGCCTCCTGAGTAGCTGTGGCTACAGCCATGCACCACCACACCCGGCTAACTTTTTTATTTTGTGTGAAGATAAGGTCTTGCTATGTTACCTAGGCTGGTCTCTAACTCCTGGGCTCAAAGAATTCTCTCACCTTGGCCTTCCAAAGTGCTGGAATTTCAGGCATGAACCACCATACTCTGCCTAGTTTTGCCTTTTTAGTAGTATTAACACTTTAAAAATATGTGTATAGTGGTCTTGGATGAGCATGAAATCACAGTGAAAAGATTTTGCTTTTGTACTTTTCAGTTCATAAAATAGGGTGTTTACTTTTAAGATCAATTTCTGATTTCAAAAATTGGCTAGTCACTGAAATGCTGTGTATTTTCAAAGAAAAAATTTGAGAGCATTTAGAACTAACTGCCTGATACAGTTGAACACTTCTATTGTTTAGGCAGCAAAACCATTACAGAGTTACATAGTGTGTCTGATTTATAAAAATCAACAAAATAGGAAATACGGTCTAAAATGTGATTGACTTTCTTTCTTCCCAAGTTCTTATTCCCCGATGCTGTTTCTGATAAACCATTAGATGGAACTGCTTCAACAGACAATAATAATCCTCCATCAGAGAGTGAAGACTATGTAAGTTGATTTGGAGTTTGAGTTGTTTAAATGCTGAATTTCTAGAGGTTTGTTATATTTCTAGTTTACTAGCCTAGTATCTTTTTATTTTAGAGATCACCTTTGGAATATTGAATGGAGATCATGGTCTCACTCATGACCTGGTGCAGAACATTGGCATAGCTACATATTTTGAGTAGCGGGAGTTTTTCTGGAAACAATGAAAATATAGCATAAGTAGCATAAAAGTATGCATGTAGGATATCACTCATTGCAGAGTTTTTGTGAAATCATTATGTTTTGCTGCAGATTCTTCTCTATATTTAAAAGCCAGTTAGTGAGTAGAAAACTCTTTAATGAAGTAAAATGAGATATAATTTTCATGTTCTCCTTGTCCAGTCTTTGAGAAAGTAAGAAATAAGAGAGTTTAAATGACAGATGTAGAGAGATATGTCAAACTGTTTACAGTAGTTATTGCTAAGTAGATTTCGTGAAGTGAGAGAGAAAAGCAGAGGCTTTACATTTTAAATTTGTACAATTCTGATTTGATTTTTTTAATTCAAAAAGTGTTTTTTTTTAGAGATGAGGTCTCACTTTGTTCCCCAGGCTGGTGGAGTATAGTGGTGTGATCATAGCTCACTGTAGCACCAAACTCTGGGCTCTAAAGGGATCCTCTCATCTCAGCCTCCTGAGTAGCTAGGACTGCCACCACACCTGGCTAATAGTTTTAATTTTTGTAGAGATGGTTTTAAACTCCTGGGTTCAAGCAATCCTCCCACTTCAGCCTCCCAAAGCACTGGGATTATAGGCATGAGGACTGTGCCTAGCCTGTTTTTTCTTTTGACAACAAGTATGCACTCATTTTGTAATTGTAATTGAAAGATTTTTAAAACAACACATGAAATTTGGCATACATCTTAAAGATTCTACAGAAGAATTGAAAGCTATAACTTTAGCCTCATTAAGCTATGGCTTCATTTCTTAAAATCTTAGTAGAAATCTTGAAAACATGGAACTGCCTACGAACAATTTATGCAGTACTGTATTAGACATTTGATAAAGCTAGTTTTGATAGGACAGGTTAATTTTAGTATTAAAATCTCTTCCTACACACTTTTTGAGTATATGTTGCTAACAAGTTTTGCTTTTTTTCTATTTTGTTAAATTTAGAATCTCTACAATCAATTTAAATCTGCACCATCTGACAGTTTAACATACAAATTGGCTTTGTGCCTTTGTATGATCAACTTCTACCATGGAGGGTTGAAAGGAGTGGCACACCTTTGGCAGGAATTTGTTCTTGAAATGCGTTTCAGATGGGAAAACAACTTTCTGATTCCAGGGTAATAATTGCAATTTTCAGTTGTTTAGATAGAATTTTTGTTTGTTAGCAGGCATTTGACTTTTGTCCCATTAAGTCTCCCCTCCTAGGAAATTTGCCCTAAGAAAGTGGTAAGAAGATTAGATACGATTTATGTTCAAAATTGTTTCCTACAGCAAATTTATAATAGGGGAAAAAAAGGCAAAACAATCTAAATATGAAACATAAAAGAATAGTTAAATCAATTATGCTATATCTCTACAGTGGAAAATTATGGATTTTATTACAGATTTTTTCCAAGAATCTTTAATGACAGAAAATGTTCATAATGTTTGTCACAAGGTGGACTATAGTAATGCATATATATAGTACTTTTAATTATGCTGATATATACGTATAGAGAAAAGATTGAAAGGAAGTATAGCCAAATGCTTACAGTTTTCTGAGGTGTGAAATTATATTTTTATTTTGTTCTTTATACTTTCTTGTATTTTCTAAGTCTTCTGTAATAAATATGTGCTTTATAATTGACATTTCATTTGATTATAAAACAGATTTTAGTAAGCATTGTGTGGGTGTGTGTATATGCGCACGGGCACGCATGAGTATGTGTCAGAGACTCACTTTTGCCCAGGCTGGAGTGCAGTGGCACGATTTCGGACTCACTATAGCTTCAACCTCCTGGGTAATTCTTCTGCCTCAGCCTCCCGAGTAGCAGGGTGCCACCATGCCCAGCTAGTTTTTTTATTTCTTGTAGAGAGGAGGTTTCCCGGGCTGGCATATATGTTGATATTGTATAGTTTAGTGGTCATTTATCCATGCTAAGATAGAAGAGTCATTTTTTTTTTTTTTTTGAGTTGGAGTCTCACTCTGTCACCCAGACTGGAGTGCAGTGGCTGCTCCCGGCCACCGCAGCTTCGACCTGATGGGCTCTGGCAATGCTTCCGCCTCAGCCTTCCAAGTAGCAGGAACTACAGGCATGTGTTACCATGCCTGGCTAATTTTTTGATTTATTGTAGAGATGAGGTGTTGCCAAGTTGTCCAGGCTGGTCTCAAACCCCTGAGTTCAGGCATTCCTCTTGCCTACACCTCCCAAAGTGCTGGAATTACAGGCTTGAGCCACCACACCAGGTGGAGAGTCATTGTTATAGGCAATATAAAATGATGATTCATCCAAAAACATTTATTGTTATGTCATTTGCTTGTCTCTCCTCAACTGAATTCTCTCTTGGTTCTAACCAGTTTGCTCTGGAAGCACTTTGAATGTGAAGGAGTATCTCCAGCTGATTGTGGGGAACATAGTGGTCTAGAACTAGAGGCAGTCTGGGTCCCACTGAAATAGAAGTGGACATCTTGATTTCTATAGTGAGAATCCGCTATAAGAATTTAGTACTGAAGACATAGACTGATTTATTTTGTATGGTGTGAAATACTGTATACTAGCTACTTCCTGGGGTGGATTTAGTGATTTTTTTTCTCATTTTAAGTTTCTGTTAGTCTGGAAAGTATCACAGATTTGCTGCTATGTTTGGTGTATCTATTATATTTGCTTTTGGTAATTTGTGGACTAGTAGTATAAAATTTTCATCTTTTTTTTTTTTTTTTTTTTTAGTTTTAGTCTAACGTTTTCACCCAGGCTGGAGTGCAGTGGCACGCTCATGGCCAGTGCAGCTTTGACCTGCTGGGTTTAGGCAATCCTTCCGCCTCAGC
>CAUYQG010256301.1:0-14543 GCA_963574415.1 Tarsius wallacei
AAAATAGTAAGAACCATCTATGAGAAACCTACAACCAACATACTGCTAAACAGACAGAAATTGGAACCATTTCCCCTGAAAACTGGAACAACACAAGGATGCCCACTCTCACTCCTCCTGTTCAACATAGGCCTACCTAGAGCAATCAGAAAAGAGGGAAATCAGGAGCTTCCAAATAGGAAAAGAGGAAGTCAAGCTATCCCTCTTTGCAGAGGCCATGATGCTATACTTCGAAAACCCAAGATAATCTGTCAAAAACCTCCTTGCACTGATAAAGAATTTTGGCAAAGTCTTAGGATATAAAATAAATGTGCAAAAGACAGTCACATTCCAATACACCAACAACAAACAAACAGAAACCCAAATGAAAGGCACAATGCCATTCACAGTAGCCACACACACACACAAAAAAGAAATATTTTGGCATTTTCCTAACCAGAGAAGTCAAAGACCTTTACAGTGAAAACTACAAAACACTGCTTAAAGAAAAAAATCAAAGATGACACAAACAAGTGGAAAAATATCCCATGCTCATGAATTGGAAGAATCAACATTGTTAAGATGTCCATCCTACCCAAGGCAATCTACAGATTTAACGCACTACCCACTAAATTACCAGCAGTATTCTTCTCAGACCTGGAAACTCAGTACAGGAATTCATATGGAAACACAAATGACCAAGAATGGCCAAAACACTCCTCAGAAAAAAAAAAGCAGGAGCCATCATGCTCTCAGACTTTAAGCTTTAATATAAAGCTACAATCATCAAAACAGCCTAGTATTGGTACAAGAACAGGCATATAGACCAATGGAACAGGATAGATTCCTCAGCAAAACATCAATTTCTCAACCAACTCATCTTTGACAAAGCCTCCACCATCAACCACGGGAGGAAGGAGAACCTATTCAGTAAATGGTGCTGGGAAAACTGGCTGATCACATGCAGAAGATTGAAACAGGATCCCCACCTATCCCCATACACAAAAATCTACTCTAAATGGATCAAAGATCTAAACGTCAAACCTCAAACTATAAGTAAGAACCTTAGAAAACACAGGAGACACCATTATGGAAATGCAACTAGCAATCAATTTCTGATCAAAACCATAAGTGCCCATGCCATGAGATAAGATAGACAAGTGGGACCTCATCAAACTGACAAGCTTCTGCAAAGCCAAAGAAACCATTGCAAGAGGGGGAGACAGTCCACAGACTGGGAAAAATATTTGCCAACTGTATATCTGACAAAGGCCTAACATCTAGGATATACAAGAAACTCAAACATGCTGAAAATAAAAAAACAAACAGCCCCATTACAAAGTGGGCAAAAGATATGAATAGAAGCTTCTCAGAAGAAGACATACAAGCAGCCAACAGATTCACGAAAAAATGCACAGCCTCACTAGTCATCAAAGAAATGCAAATTAAAACTACACTGAGATACCACCTAACTCCAGTCGGGATGGCCATCATTAATAACTCAAAAACAACAGATGCTGGATAGGATGTGGTGAAAAGGGAACACTTCTACACTGCTGGTGGGAGTGTAAACTAGTACAGCCTCTGCGGAAAACAGTATGGTGATTCCTAAAAGATCCAAAAATCGACTTCCCATATGACCTTGCAATCCCTCTACTGGGAATATACCCGGAGGAACTCAAACCACTCTTTGAAAAAGATGCTTGCACACTCATGTTTATTGAAGCATTATTCACAATAGCAAAATCATGGAACCAACCGTGCCGTCCATCCAAATAGGACTAGATTTAAAAAATATATATACACGATGGAATATTATGCAGCCATAAGGAAGGACAAATTTATGAACTTTGCAGCAACTTGGATGGGCTTAGCAACTATAATACTGAGTGATCTACCACAGAAGCAAAGAACCAAGTATCATATATTCTCAATCATAAGTGGACCTTGAACAACTATTGTAATACTATAAGAAAGGGGTTGGCAGCAGTGGAAAACTGCCAGGGGAAGGGAGGCACACCCCATCAACAAGGGTACCTGCATAATGAACACTTGAATACCTAACCCTGAATTGTACCCCACATATGTAAAATTTAAGAAAAAAGATAACCTCTTTTATCAGATCTCACTTAAATAAGTTTTTGTTTTGTGCAAGAACCCAATTTGTTTTATAACTGGTCAAAAATACAAGCTCAAATTCTGCTAAAATGTGTGTTTGTTATTCAATTCTTATTTCAGGCAAGCCATTTTCACAGATTCTTTTTTGATTCTTAAGAGCAAATTTCGTATCAACTTTACTATGTATTTGCTGAATGTGCCACATGTTGTCTCCTTGATTATCTTTAGTTTTGATAGGCAGCAAACAGCTATTTCAGTTTGCTTTGCCATGGCAAATCACACTACCATCTCCGTGACATGGATGCGCTTCCCTATGCTTGCGTATGTGAGGAGGAACACTAGAGGTCCTACACTAAGCCGTTAGCATTGCTTAGATGAAGGCAGATGGGGAGTGGGAGCAGCTGCGTCAGGCAAGGTGGAAGAAATGATTAGCATCCATCATTTATAAAATGAGGCATTGTCTATAGGTTTTAATCCAGTACTGCAAGCATGTATTTCTTTGGAATTGGTGAGTCATCCAATACAGGGGGAAAACTTTTTCATATCTTTTTTTGTTGATTCATATTTAACTACATTATGATTTGCAATTGTGGTCTAATACTCTGATGTGTTGAGACAGCCTCAGGGACCTGATAACAGGTCGATTTTTCTAAGTGTTGTAGGTGTGTTTGAGAAGAATATATATGGTCTGTATTGATGGGCACAGAATCCTAGATATGTCTATTAAATCAAGCTTGTTTTTTTTTTTTTTTTTGAGTTGGAGTCTCACTCCGTCACCCAGACTGGAGTGCAGTGGCCATCGCAGCCTCGACCTGCTGGGTTCCGGCGATCCTTCTGCCTCAGCCTTCCAAGTAGCTGGAATTACAGGCATGCGCTACCACGCCTGGCTAATTTTTGATCTATTGTAGAGATGAGGTCTCAACAAGTTGCCCAGGCGGGTCTCGAACCCGCGGGCTCAGACAATCCACTCACCTCAGCCTCCCAAGGCGCAGGATTACAGGCTGAGCCACCGAGCCCGGCTAAATCAAGCTTGTTAATTGTATTATTCAATATTTTCTATTCTTATGTATCTTCACTTATCAATATTTTGAAAGAAATATGATATACTAAAAGCATGCACAGATTGTGGATTTCAGTTTCCCCTCAAAGCCCTATCAAATTTGGTCTTGAATATTTCAAGGCTATTTGGGGTATTGTTATATGTGAAAAAACGTATATCATATATATTCTTGGCATTGCATTTTCTCAGGTTTGATCCTTTTATTGTCATATAGTGTCCCTCTTTAATGGTTTTCCCTTTCAATTATATTTTGACTAATAGTGTTTTTACTGTTTTAAAGCCTCTTTTAGGTTAGTTTTGCTTGATCTTTTGTATTTTAACCCCCTTTTTATTCAAACTTTCTGTGTCACTTTTATTTTAGCTTGACTCCTATAAAAAGCATGTAGCAAGATTTTTTAAAAATGTCATTCACTTTTTAGGCCTTATTCAGCAAAAGAAAAGAAAAGAAAAAGTTGTATCCAACATTCCCACATGATCATCTTTGTCTTTCATTAGTTATTTGCTCTGTCATGTTTTTGGTTAGCTCAGGTTATTCTTTGCTTTACTGCTTTTTTCCAGAAGAAGGGACATTTTAACCAATAAAGGTGTCTTTATTCTTTTATTTTCCATTACTGGCTTGGGAGATAGAAGTTATGTTCCTAATTTTTAGTTGTTTCTCTTGAAATTTTTACCAGAAATGTTTTTAATAAAAATCAAAAGTCATTAGGCACTTTTGTTTCTCTAGCTCTCCAGCCTACCCCATCTTCTGAACACACTCTCTTCCTTGTTTTACTACTTGGAAATGCAACATGCTCAGCTGCCTGTTTTCAGTGGGACCCGACTCTAGGTCCAGCTCCTGGGAAGCTCTTCTGGACTCAAGAGACCTACTGCTCTCCCACTTCTGGACCAAGTCACCAGCTGGGCTGCCATTGCAGTTCCACTTTTTTACTTTGTGTTTCTCATCCAGCTGAGCACAGAGATATTTTGTTTGTTTTCCAGCACAACTAGCGTTTATGATTTTCTATTTTATCCTTCATAATTGTTTGGAGCATTGGGAGGGAGGAAGTAGGGGATAGGTTGCTTTCACAAAAACTTGACATGGCTAGGCGCAGTGGCTCACGCCTGTAATCCCAGCACTTCGGGAAGCCAAAGAGGGAGACCTGCTTGAGCCCAGGAGCTCAAGACCCTGGGCAACATAGCAAGACCCTGTCTCTACAGAAAATAAAAGAAAAATTAGCCAAGTGTGGTGGCACATGCTTGTAGTCCCAGCTACTCAGGAGGCTGAGGCAGAAGGACTGTCTGAGCCCAAGATTTCAAGGCTGCGGTGAGTCGTGATCGTGCCACTGCACCCCAGCCTGGGCGACAGAGTCAGACTCCAACTCAAAAGTAAAAACAAACAAACAAAAAACAAAATCTTGACAGATCTTGCCAAGCTGACAGTATGTGCTATTCTTCTATAATAAGAAAAATGTTTAAATTAATTTAAAAATGAATGCAGCACAGATGTATATATACCAAATGTTCGCATTTATGTATAAACTATATAGAGCAAAAAAGAGAAAAGAAATGCACTAGAATGTTAACATTAGTTGTTCTGATAAGTATGATAGGGGGAAAGTACTTTTTCATTCTTTTTACTTTCTATATATTGAACAAAATTGCTAAAATAATTTATTCAATTCTATAATGTGATTTTTTTAATTACTAGAAAAAATAAGTATTATATCAGTAGCTATACTAAAAATTAAAAAATGACAATAGACAATCCGACAGGATTTCCTAAGGGAAACAATTCATTAAAAGGTATTTAAAATGAGCTCGTGGCTTCAGAGAGATTCCTGTCACTACGACTCAGGATTTAGACATACTGCTCTTTTCACACTTGGTTAAAGTCACCAAAGTATGCCTCAGGTGAAATGACAGTGCAGGGCCCTCACAGGCGCCCACGGCTCGCTGTCAGCTTATGTTCACAAGCAGACGCGTGTGTGGCTAGCCATGGCTCTTGACTCATCATGGCTGGCTTTCGGCATTCCACTATGCTCTCATTTCCTCTATGCACAGGTGAGACATGCACGACATGAGGTGATTATCTGGTAATAAATGGAATGGCTCTACAGAAATCAAAAGCACAGAAACCCTATGTGATTAAATGGCACCTGCAGTTTTTCTCTGGATTCTGCATATACATTGAATAGAATCTCCCATAGAGAACGAGCCTGGCCAAGTTTAATAGCAAAATGTACAGTTGTGTATGCAGTCATTATCTATTTGAACCTTCTTGAATCCCAGTATCCAGAGTGCTGTGATCTTTTATTTTGCAGAGCACTGTAGATGAAACCTCTCCTGCTAGTTTATGCTTAATATGTCTTCTTTTTCTTTGTGTTTTACCCATCGATTTGACCCAAAAGATAGCAAGTCCTCAATAAGTGCTTGTAGAACACATGAATGAATGAATAAATGAATGGGTGGATGAATGAATGGTCTTATGAAAAGGGACAGTCCTGAACAGTAAGAGGGGGCACTGTAGAAGAGCTATGACTGATACACTGAGAGCTCCAGGGGTTTCTCAGTGCCAGGTTTGCTTTTGAACTTTTATCTCTTTCAACAAACTATTATCTGTTTTAGTTTCTTCAGCTGTAGTACGGTATATGATGATAAATGTGATGAAATGATAGATCTGAACATGCTTTGTGCATTAATTCCTGACTGAAATTAAATAACAAAATTACTTTTAATTCTCTATTTTTCTAAACTAGTCAAGCATGGACTACTAATACCCAAAAACAATACCTAAGAATAAGCTATTTTTGCCTCTGAAAGACCAACAGAAGAAACGATCTATTATGAGTTCCTTGAATTTATGTATTCTGACATAAATGTAACATGTAATGTTTTAGATAAAATCTAGAACATGATATAATTAACGTAAAATTGCTACTGTTTAAATGTATAGTGTTACTGTAGTTGTGTGTCAGTTAATTTGGTTCATGTTATTTAATTAGAGTTTAGGAGTTTGTAAAGAGGGAACTGATAGTCTTGGTATAATATTGCATGACTAATACAGCATCTATGGAAAAGAACAGAAAGTGAGCTAGTGAGTCTACAGTAGATTTATCTGACATGTCTAGACAATGGGGGGATGTTTAAAGATGAGACTACAAGCATTATGTAGGATTTCTGAAAGATGATGTTTTCAGTATAACACTATTTCCAAATTAATATTGTATGTAACAGCTGCTGAACAGATTAAAGTTACTAAGAGTGATTCCATGAAGTAACAACTCAATCATTAGAATGGCCTGAAATTTCACAACTGTAAATTCCCGTGAGCCATAATGATATTGCCTTTTTTTAGGAGCATTGAAAATAAATCTTGCCAAAATTTCAACTGCACACCAAACAAGATAACCTAAATTAAAATACGATAAAGTATAAGGAAAAAATAGTAGCTAAAAATCTGTATCTCTAACAGATGAAGGGTTACTGCAGAAATTTTAAGAGAGCGATGCAATCAGATTTGTTATTTTTAAGATTACTTTGGTTGCAATGTGAATGATAAATTTAAGGAAAACAAATAGGACAATAGGCGACTATTGAAACAATCCAGAAGAGTCACTGGTGATGACAGCTATTAAGAGAGGCACATAGATCTGAGGAATATTTAGGGATAGATAGTAAGCTACAGAATTAACCTCACTCTCCTACTTGTTCCAGTTAAGAGTAAAAAGACCCCGTGAGTATATGGCTATGGGGACTGACGGAGAAAGAGGAGACAAGAGCAAGGCTGTTTCCTGCAGTCAGCTGAATGATTAACTGTTACTAAGACAAGGAGTCCGGCATGAAAAGCAGGTAGTGGCGGGATATGGAGTTTAGTTCTGGATACGTTCAGGCGCCTTTGAGACATACAGGTAGAGATATTAAGTGGACGGTGACGCACAGATGGACTTGAAGTTAAGAGAGGGGACCAGCCTGGAAATAAATATTTGGGAGAAAAAGAAGCCAGACTATACATGAGATAACTTGGAGAGAAAAGTAAAAGGAATGGAGGCAACTTTTTCCTGGGCCTGAGAAACTTCCAGCTTTCGGAACCACGCAGAACATCAGCGGTCAAGACCGAGGGCGAACAGCACCATGGGACGAAAAGGTGCCTTGGACAGCGGAGGACAGAACTGGCGTCCAGGTGGAGGGGCCCCCAACCTGGGCCGCCGAGGGCTGAGAACGTCCCTCCGGGTGGCGTGGCATCCAGGTCGCCGGTCTCTTCGGAAGGCGCCTCTCGACAGAGCCAGGGGACTGGAAACCTGACTACAGCGGACTAGGCGTCGAAAGCAAGGAGGAAATGAACACACCGCGGGTGGGCTGGAGGGAGGCGGGAGCTGAGTGGCAGGTGGATCGAGGGGCTCTGAGTTGCTGCTTTTATCGCTAGCTCTTGTGACTGCTTTTCTCTTCTTTTTCTTTCTGCTTGCTATGAAGATGTGGGGTACAACTCGGGGTTAGGCCTGCAAACGTTGGTTATGCAGGCTCCCTTGTGGATGAGGTGTGCCCCTCCCTCCCCAGCAGTTTCCCTCGCTGCTGATCCCAGCCCCCTCCCCTGACAGTTTCCCACCACCGCCAATCCCTTTCTTGGAGTATTACGATCATTGTTCAAGGTCCGCTTACGAGTGAGAACGTATGGTGCTCTGTTCTTTGTTTCTGTGATAAGTCACTGAGTACTGCGGACTCCAAATCCATCCAAGTTGCTGCGAAGCCCATGTTTGTCCTTCTTTGTGGCTGCATAATATTCCATGGTGTATATGCACCACTCTTTTTTTATCCAGTCCGCTTCGACGGGCGTGACTGCTTTTCGCACGAGAAAGCCTTGAGCAGATGTAGGAAAGGACAGTCGCCCATACCAAGAGAGAAGGAAGGGGTGCGGGGCCCAACGCCCGAGGAGACGGCGGCGGGAGCGCGGAGGACGGCGCCGCCCGGGGCGGGAGGACAGAATCCGGTCTCGACAGCAGGGCGGGGCCGAAGGCGGGCCGCAGGGCGGCTGGCTGGGCGCGCCCAGCTCCAGACCACAGCTTCGGTCTTCTCCGCGAAGGGACGTGCGAGGCCCCACGCCGGCGAGAGGGAGGCGGCGGGGAGGGGGCCGGGCACCGTGGCGCGCGCAGCCGTGGGCGTCCCGCGGGGCCTGCGAGCTCGGTGTGCGACCCCCCGGGTGTCTGCCGCGACCCCGCGCAGACTCCGACGTTGCGGGGGAAATTCGGCACAGGATGTCGCACGGGATGCCGTAAGAGGCCGGCGCTCCCGCATCCCCAGCTCGAGAGTTCGCCGTCCTTTCAGGAATCTTATTCGTCTGCAAGTCGTGCTATTCACATACGGTGCAAGTAAAATTGACTGGAGGGGAGGAAAACTGCTTTTTGGTTTAGAAGGTCGTTTTGCAAACATAACAGACTTCCGCCAACTTCAGCAGGTTGAGATGACTGCATTTCGCGTCGGTGGACCGGAGGAAGGAGGCGGGCAGTTTACCCGGACTTCGCGTCACTCCTGCTGCCCGGTTTCCTGTCTTTGCCCCTCTGGGAACTGGCACGGGCTGTAAATTCACCATGTGGATACCTGCTTTAATAGATGGCTAGGACAGCACCGAGTGCACAGCGAATGCCAAATAGATAATTACTGTTCGATAAAAAACGGTTCTTATCCGCAAGGCCAGTATTTGTGTGTGAAAGAATGCTTCCAAGGGGCTCAGAAACAGTTTGCTCTCTTAAATGAGTTAAACATACCCTCAGAAATTATGTTGACACTACCCACTTGCTCAGCAGAGATAAACATTTGTTCTGGTTTAGTCTGAATTCTTTTAATTCCAAAATTTTGGCATTGGAGTCAAGGAAGCTTCACCATTTCAAAAAATATTTAGGTATAAACAAGATACAGAATCACCCTCGCACGCTTGCCTATTTCAGGTATTGCAGGAGGTGCCCTGGGATGTGGAAGATGATAAGCCAGATTTCATTCCGGGTGGACCCCAGTCCCAGAGGCACATGGCAAACTGAGCAGAGGTTCCTAAATCCCGCACTCTGCTGGCATGTAGCTGTGGAATGTGCCTTCTGTATCAGAGATCATCTCTTCTCCTTCAACAGGACTGAAAACGTCAAGATGCATTCATCGGGCGCTCATCGCATGCGAAACCTGTACTAAGTGATTCAGAACAACAGGTTGTCTGGTTACCATAAAATGGAAAAATTCCCCTAGGGAGGTTAAAATTAAATGAAAGGGAGATAAGAAAACATTATCATCGATGGCATCTGACTGTTTTGTAAGGGCTTTTACCATCATTATAGCCATTTTCTTTTAAAGATAATATCAATCATTCGAGCAATGATTCATTCATTTATGCAACTGAGTCACCACCATGATTACACAAGGCCCCTTGCTTGATGCTATAAGGGAAACAGACAGGACTCAATAGTGGGTGCATAAACCAAGTCTTAGCAAATTTACCAATATGGTACTAGACAGCCACCGTTGGCCTTTCTTTAATGAGTCCTATACTACAGTGACACCAGTCTTTATTCCACATGACATCTACAGTCACTGAGGCGTTAGCAAAATGCTCCTCAGAAAGCACTTCCCTCATTTTCTGGTTGAACTGTGAAATCTTGCTGAAGATAGATCTCCTAATGAGTTGCTTTTATATTTAAATTAAGTTACTAGATAGTAGCAATATTTTTTCATGTGGCCAGGATGAGATCTATTCCATAGTAGCTTATCTAGCTAATAAATACAAGAAGAGATCACACAAGGGAGACTTACCTGTGGTCTTCTGAGAAAATACACATTGTGTACACGTTATTAGCATTGCCAGTCACAACCAGGACCCCCCACTGCCTTGCCTCTGAGAGGAGCAAGCCAGTGGGTGATGGCCTGATGTGCAGGTCTAGGCTTCCTCATTTGTCCCTCCTTGCCATGTATGGAATTTGCGTGCTCAGTTACAGTCCCTGAGTTATTTCCCAGGGTTGCTGTATAGTGTGAAGTTGTCCTTCAGTATCCATGGGGGACTGGTACCAGGACCCTGAGGATACCAGAATCCATGGATGCTACCCTTTTATAACACAGCGTAGTATTTGCATGTAAGCTATGCGCATCCTCCCATACACTTTAAACCAGCTCTAGATTATTTATAAGACCTCATACAACATAAGTGCTATGGAAGTAGTTGTTATACTGCATTATCTAGGGAACGATGGCAAGAAAACAGTCTGTACACCTTCAGTACAGATGCAGCCAGCCATTTTTGTTTTTCACTTATTTTTGATTCACGGTTGGTTGAATCTAGGAATGTGGAATCCACAGGTAAGACTGCCAAATACATGATTAACAGAATGGTTCAAACAACAGAAGTTTATTTTCACAGTTCTAGAGGCTAGGAGTCTGAAATCCAGGTGTTGGCAGGGCTGTTTCCTTCTGGAGGTTGTGAGGTAAAGATCTGCCCTAGCCTCTCTCCTTGGTTTGTGAATAACTGTCTCTACCCTTTGTCCCCTCACCGTGTTAGGGCTGATTTAATGACTGTATTTCATCTTGACTACCCTATAACATCTCCAAATTCTCCAAATAAGGTCATATTCTAAGGTACTAGGGGTTAGGATCCCAACCTTCCTTTTTTGGGCGACAAGTGAGGGGGACACAATTCAACCTAGCAGCTCTTCTCAAGGTCTGGCCATCCCCCAACCTTTCTCTTCCCCTCCCCCTCACCCCCCAGGGAAGCTTCTGGATGCACTTCCTACAGAGAGCAGTAATTTCCATTTTGTCTGTAAGCCTAAGCCATTCTGTTGCACACAGCCCACCTAAAACTACAGGATGCCTTCCCTGATGCACGGCTCTTTCATTTCCTTGCCTACTTAACTTCGCCAGTGCCAGCATCCCCAAGGGGAGAAGGGACGAGCTTCCCTCCTGCCGCCTCTCAGCTTTGCTCTCCTTCCCTTTCTCTGCTGGCATGCCTGCGTCCTGGCCACCGCCATTTCTTGCAGCGACTGCACACTGATCTGCTCATTAGTCTTCCTGTTTCCAACCTCATCTCTGTGCAATCTATACTCCACACTGCTTCAAGAGGGATCATTCTACGCAAAAGCCTGATCATGCCATGCCCCTGGGTCAGGCCTGTCAGTGACTGGCTCCCACCGTCACGTGGAATGCAAACTCCTCCTGTCCCCTCCTGTGCTTCACGCACTCCACCCTAGCAGCATTCTGTGCCAACCATGCCAAGTGGGCACAGACCCTGAGTGCTGCTGTTCTCCGCACACACTGCCCTTGCCTGGTGTGCCCACCCCGCCAGCCCTCCATTTAGCTCTTCCTCCTCTGGCACCGAGATCCAGTGGTGCCTCCTCCAGAAGCCTCCCTCACTCCCACTCTCCCCTTCCACCCACCCTGAGCCTCTCACATACAGGATGCCCACTTTACTTATCCTTAATTTTAACACACTCTAGCTTCCAAATGTCAGGACTTGTACATTTCACTCTGTTTCTTCTGTAACATTTAGCATTTAGCATAATGCCTTGCACACCAGAAGTACTCAGTAAATGTTTACTGAATGGATCAGAAACTGTAGGATATTTACCCACCCAGTTCAATTTGAGGACCTCAAAGACTTGTGTGCACCCAGAAAGGTCTCCCCATTTGGAAGTCCTACCTTTAGTCAATAAAGGGCTTAATAACAAAGAAAATGCATCAGTAACTCCAAGAAAGGTCAGTAACTTTCTCAAGTTTATCCGCTGAGTTAGTTGGCCCTGAGGGGGAAATCCAAAGCTATGTATGAGTCATAAGGACTAGTCATAGCAGTGTGAGAGACTAGGAAGTAATAGAATTGATGCGAAGTCTACATTATGGGTGAATAGAATCAACAGAGGAAAAAACACAAAGCGTTTCCTCATCCAGGCAGAAAAGAGGCAGTTATGCTGATGCTCTCTTCTACCTGCCGGGTACATATGGAGGGCAGTTCTGTGGGGTTTACTTGCTAAGGTCCCACATGTGAGTAAAATTGAACAGAAACTGCTTTGATCTATATTCATTCCTATTTCTATCATTAAACACAAACAAAACACACACACACACACACACACAGCCCCAAGTGCAAAAGAAAGACTCCTAATCATTATGAATTAAGCCTGGGACAACTGAGCAAACTGGCTTCTTCTGTACTAAACGCAACTGATCAAATACAATTGGGGAAAATAATATATCCGTGTAAATTAACTCTTACCAAAAAACAACATGAAAACAACTCGAGCACTGTAGGTGTTTGTATTTTCCAAAAGGGGCTGCAAGAATACCTTCCTATAATGGGACTATAGTTAACATCCTTGCATCAAGAGGAGGCAGAAATTAAATTCCCTCCACTTAAATGTAGGCAGGCTCTTGACTACAAAGGAAGTGATGTTGCCTTCTGAGGCTAAGTCACAAAAGGTAGTACAGCTCCAGCCTCCTTCTCTTGGGATGTTTGCTCTTGGAATCCCATCACATACCACTAGAAAGTCCAAATAGGCCAAGCCAGCCGTTTGAGTAAGGGCTTTGAGCTCCTACAACCCCCAGTCAAGGTGCCCCAGTTGACACCATTGGGAACAGAGACAAGCTGTCTCCACTAAACCTTCCCCAAATTACAGATTTTTTTTTAACTTTTAATTTTTTTATTTTAAAGATGTGGGGTACAATTCAGGGTTAGGTATACAAATGTCCATTGCAGGCACCTTTGTTGATGAGGTGTGCAAATTACAGATTTCAAAGCAAAACAAATGACGGTTGCTATCTTAACTTACTAAGTTTTGGACTGGTTTGTTAGAGCAACAATAGCCAGGATAGGCTTTGAGAGCTGAAAATGGGGTGCTGCCAAGCAAAAACTGAAGACATGTGGCATTAGCACTGAGACCGGGAGGCAGGCAGAAGCTGGAAGAGCCTCAAAGCAAGTGACTGTGAAAGCTGAAATAAAGGGCCAAGGAGGGGATTTGTGGAAGGCTCATGAGCTGTGAGAGAGCTTAAAGGAAAGAAAATGTAACTGGAAGCTAAAAACTAGAAGCTTTTCTCTCTGTAGTCATTTTCTTAGATGTGATTGTTTACCTGCGGCAAAACCATAAGACTCACTCACTCCCTCTCTCTGTGCATACACAAAGAAGAAGTCACGTAAACACAAAGGGAGACCTGAGCCTTCTACAAGCCAGGAGAAGAACCCTCATCAGAACTAGACCATGCTGGTACCCGATGGCTGTCCAGCCTCCAGAACGGTGAGATTAGAAAAATGATACAGCATCCCCCTGGTTCTTTTGGGATGCTCACTTTCCAAATCGAGGCAGTATTTCAAGAGGACACCCAAGGAGTCCATGGAGAGCTAAAAAAAAAAAAGTCTCCCAAGCCATAGCCTTGGGCAAATTATCAGTAGATAGCCAATCCAGCTTACCAGCTCTGTGAGTGGGGCGTCTTGAAAGTGATTCTCTATCCCTCAGTGAGCAGCCCCCGTTCATACAATGTAGCACACATAAGTAGTCCTTCACAAATGAAGCCCTTCACAAACTTGCAGATTTGTGAGCAAAATAAATGACTGATGTTAGCATGTTTGGGGGTGGCTTATTAACAGCAACAGATAACTGATATAGGCATCATCCCCTTTATAAAGTCTTCCTCAAACTCCCAGGTGATGTTAAAATTCCTCCTTTCCACTCCAAAGAACTCTTACTGGAACATTATCTTAGCATTTTTTTATAGTCTATTGAATCTGATTGTTCACTTGTCTGTCTCCCCATTAGCTCAAAGGCAGGCCAGGCCATTCTGGAAAATTAGTCTCTCAAATATATTACTTTTTCTCCATATTTTCTCTCTTCTCTTTCTGGAACTTTGATTAGACATGTGAAAACTCATTGTGTCTTCTAGGTCTCTTAGCATCTCTTTCATATTTTCCACTTCTTTGTCTCTTTAGGCAACATTCTGAAAATTTTCTGCTGGCCTAATTTACAGTTCACTAAATCTCTCTTCAGCTGATTCTCACCTGTTATTCCACCCATCAAGTGAGCTTTAAATTTTGTGTGTGTGTGTGTGTGTGTGTGTGTGTGTTATTATTATTATTATTATTTTCCAGTTCTAGTTTTTTTTCCTCTCAAATATGCTAGATCATTTTTATTTCAACTTCTATTCCCTGAAATACCTCCAAGCTTTTATTTTCTTTATTTTCTGTCATTTTGCAGCTGACATCTGATAATTTCACTATTTGAAGTTTTAGATATGGATCTGCTTTTCCTTGTTTTTGTTGGTTCCCATCTGGGGTTCCTTTCCCTGCAGGCTTAATTATTGTAAACTGCTAATTTTAATAGGAAAAGTATTTGTAGGAATTGTTTTGGGCCTTAGAAGTGAGTGCATTGGAGGTATTATATTTGCTTCTACTTGATGCCTG
>CAUYQG010256305.1:0-40746 GCA_963574415.1 Tarsius wallacei
ATACATCAAAAAATCAGCCGGGCGTGGTAGCACGCGCCTGTAGTTCCAGCTACTTGGAAGGCTGAGGCGGAAGAATCGCCGGAGCCCAGCGGGTCGAGGCTGTGGTGGCCGGGAGCGGCCACTGCACTCCAGTCTGGGCGACAGAGTGAGACTCTAACTCAAAAAAAAAAAAAAAAAAATTTCTGATGACCTTAAATCACTATCTCAAGCTGTTGCTCTCAGCACAAAACTAGTGAAGTAGACACATATTTGATAAAACTCAAGTTACAGCCAATGGCAAATAATGCCATTAAATATACAGGAGGAAGGAAAATATTAGGAAATAAAATGGAAAAGTATCATTTACTATTTGAAGAGAAAAGTCATGTTATCGATGGCAAGACAACTCTATCAATTAGTTTTATTTCTATGTAACATTTGGAGAAAGAACAGGAAACTAAGAAAGCAGAGATTAAAAAGGCAAATGAGGCTGGGCACAGTGGCTCATGCCTGTAATCCGGGCACTTTGGGAGGCTGAGGTGAGAGGATTGCTTGAACTCAGGAGTTCAAGCCCAGTCTGGGCAACACAGCGAGACCCTATCTCTATAAAAAAAAAAATCAAAACATTAGCCAGGCATGATGGTGCAAGCCTACAGTCCCAGATACTCAGGAAGCTGAGGTAGGATTGCCTGAGCCCAGGTGGACAAGACTGTAATGAGTCATGATTGTGCTACTGCATTCCAACCTGCGAGACAGAGAGAGCCTCCAACTCAAAAAAAAAAAAGAAAGGCAAATGAGTCCATTTACGTGGGTGAACTCTGTAGTACGTAAATCGTATCTCAACACAATGGTTAAGAAAAAAGGCCAACTAAAGCATTCTCTGTATAAGCTTAAATGGCCTGGTGAGACACAGGGTAACAGACCACCCATGGAGGCTGGGCTAGAATGCTGGAAGCTCCAAGATAAACAGAGGCCCAATTCCTATGGACTAACTGAACCACTGGAGAGGCACTTCGACTTCAAGCTATCTTAACCCATTCGCAACCAGCAAAATTTTCACTTTCCTAATACTGAGAGTGGTGATAGTAAAAAAAAAAAAAAAAAAATCTGAAGTTGGTTGCTGCAAACTTCTATTGTTAAACACAAGTGAAAGGGTCTTTTCTAAACTGTCACCTTTTCTACAATACAGCTGACAGTGGCAAACATATCCAGTATTTGCCTCAGACACCATTCTGACGAGCATTTCATACTTTGTATTTGTATTATGAACTCACAAAGACAGTCTTCCATGATGAGGTAAATTCATGTCAGCAGCAACCAGGAACAGAATTTGGAACGATGTAAATGCACGTGAGTGATCGTGAATGAGTTAAGAGTAAGCTGATGAAAACATTAGCTGGGCATGCTGGTGCGTGCCTGTGGTTCCAGCTACCTGGAAGGCTAAGGCGGAAGGATCATCTGAGCAGCAGGTGGAGGCTGCAGTGGCCATGAGTGTGCCACTGCACTCAGGCTGCGTGACAGAGTGAAACTTTGACTCAAAAAAAAAAAGAAGTTGGTAAAGGAAAAAATTAAGAAAGATTAAGTGAGAAAAATATTAAACTACACCTTAAGCATTTTAGTTAAGTATACTGTTCTCAAATTACATAAAAATAGATGACACAATGAGTTAATAAACTACATTTACATGAGAAAATATTATGTAGCTATTAAAGGTTAAATGTATGGACATTACATAAAAGCACAGAAAACATTTAATATATAAGGGGGGACTCCCCCAAACAACAGAATTTATTCATACAAAATTGTGTATTTATCCTTATTTGTTTAAACTTCAGCCACCTTCAAAGTACTCTCCGTTTGATGCAATACACCTATCAAGATGCTTTTTCCACTACTCAAAACCGGTTTTGAACTCGTCAATTTTGATGCCTTTTAGTGTTTCTGCCATTTTTTGTTCACCTCTTCCACATCAGCAAAACGTTTCCCTTTAAGGACTTTTTTTCATGGGGGAAAAAAATAGTTGCTCAGGGCAAGATCGGGTAAACTGGGAGAGTGGGGCACAGGACCATGCCCTTTTATGGCCAAAACTGCTGAACACTCAGTGTGGTGTGGGCAGGTGTGCTCTTAAGTCACCCATCATGAAATGGGCAAAGGTTTTGAAAGAATCTCCAAAAAAATCCACTGAAGTCAATCACGGCCTCTCACAACAAAGCTAGCTGGTACACTGATACTGATGGGTTCTTGGGACACTTAGTGGGGGAAGCCTGTACTGCAAGGGGCCTGCCCTCCAAAAAACAATTCCATGTTTTTGGGTTGTGTGTCCCACTTTGTATTTTAAAGTAGAAAAGAATACACAATAGCATCATAAACTAAAGCTGCACATAGGGAAAATATGTAGACAGGGACTAGAAGTTATAATATAAAAATGAAGACAAGTGCTTAAAACTATGACTGGCACAAAGTAAAATGTCCTGTCTTTCATACTTCTAACACCATTAGTAGCTCTTTTCAGTGCTGGTGTGGTGACTCATGCCTGTAATTCCAGAATTGCTTGAGCCTAGGGGTTCATTCCTGGAATTCTAGTACTTTGAGAGGCCAAGGCAGGAGGACTGCTTGAGCCCGGGAGTTCAAGATCTGCCTAGGCCTTGTCTCTTGTCTCTACAAAAAAAAATCAAAAAAATAGCTAGGCTCAATAGTGCACACCTATAGTCCCAGATACTCAGGAGGCTGAGGCAGGAGGAACACCTGAACCCAGAAGGTTGAGGCTGTGGGGGGCCTTGATGGCACTCCAGCTTGGGCAACAGAGTAAGACCCTGAATCAAAAAAAGAAGAAAGAAAAGGAAAACAGTTATTAATAGCTCTTTTCAATAAATTGTGGCAATATTGGTTGTTCAATGTTTATGATTTAAATATTCAAATGAGGAGTTGAATATTGCTAGGTTGGACCAAGACCTTGAGCAGCTACCCTGCGGAAATTCTTAAAAATGAACTGCCAACTTTTGATTGTGGCAACTTCCCAAGATGCTAATTGCCCCTTTTGGCTGGTAGATACAAAAGTAAAGAGGTAGTCACAATCAGTGAGTGGCCAAAAGGATGCACGAGGTATCCTTTGTCACATGTCTGGAAAGTAGCCGCCTTCCAACCTTCCCTCATGCTTCTTGCTAATGCTCTTGGAGTTTTACGACTGTGGCCCATTTTGAGCACTTCACAAAAAATCCAAACTTAAAAACCATAAATTAGGGAGGCACCATTCACATCACGAAAAGATTCTTCATTTAAAAAAAATTCTAAAATATAGCTCCCTTAGTAGGTTGAGTCATTGAATATCTCTAAAAATTCTGGGGCTCAGAAACTGAAAATTAAAATTCTAGAAATCACAGTTGGTTGGGAAAAAAAAGTGAAAAATAAGGAAGAAAAAGAATCTGAACTTTTATATTAGAGGCATATATCAATTTTTAAAGAAGTCCAGAAGTTTACCTACAGTAACAATATATCCTTCAATCTTTCTAAAATTGATCCGTGGTACTTTACAATAAGTTAATTTGGCAAAGAATAAAGCTATAGAAAGTAAAATGTGTTAGCTGTGGTAATATACTATCTTCAAGCATTAAATCTAGCCTGATGATCTCAATAGCTTCCCAACAGCGAAAATAAAAAGCAGGTAGATTATGACACCCTTATTATTTGGCAAAAGCAGGCATTACATCCACACAAAAATCTTCATAAACTTGAAAGCTAGTTTTAAATAAGTGTCCTGGATATTTTTTCTATTATCTAATGATAGCTAAATTTATAAGCAGCATAAACCTATTTCAACCTCAGTGCAAAAATACTCCTTAAATATATTAGTTGTATGTATATGTATGTGACAACTACCACTTTGTAATTTGGAATTCTGCAGTGTTTCCAACAATAACTCCATGAGGAACAGCAACAAGCACTTGGTCAGGTCCTCATTCTCTTGGGGCTATTCCTTTACCATGAAAATGAGGGTTGGCTGGATGTGGAGGTTCATGCCTGTAATCTCAGCACTTTGGGAGCCGGAGGCAAGAGAATTTTGTGAGCCCAGGAGTTTGAGATCAGCCTGGGCGACTTGGTGAGATCCTGTCTCTACCACAAATCAAAAAATTAGCTGGGTGTGGTGGTGCATGCCTGCAGTTCCAGCTACTTGGAAGGTTGAGATGGAAGAATCACCTGGGCCCAACAGGTCAAGGCTGAGGTGGCCGTGAGCATGCCACTGTACTCCAGCCTGTCTGGGTGACAGAGTTAGATTCCAACTCAAAAAAAAAAAAGAGGGTTGGATTCTGTGATTTCTGCATAGATGGGGAAGGTACAAGAGACAGGACTATCCTGTCTAGATTTGGAATATACCCCCCCGAAGACTTTATTTTCTGTAATGCCCTGACATCAAACTTACACGCATGATAAACTCTTTTGTTTCCCTCTGTTCACTTTTCTTCCCTCGTCATTATGCTCGTCCCAACCGTTCTTCGCTACTGCTCTCTCGTTTTCTGGCTGCTCACCCCCTTTTCTCTTTTAGCCTCCATTTGCAACTGCCTCCTACTGAACTACAGTGCTCACAGGATTGGCTTTTTTAGTTGCCTGAAATTGATGAATTGTTGTCCCCCAGTACATGGGGTGGGGGTGGGGGTGGGGGGAGATTGGTTCCAGAATACCTCATGGATGCCAATATCTACGGATGCTCAAACCCCTGGCAGAAAACGGCACAGTATTGTAATCCCAGCACTTTGGGAGGCTGAGGCAGGAGGACTGCTTGTGCCCAGGAGTTTGAGACCAGTCTAGGTAACATAGCAAGACATCATCTCCACAAAAAATCAAAAAATTAGTCAGGTGTGATAGTGCGTGCCTATAGTCCCAGCTACTCGGAAGAATAAGGTGGGAGCATTGCCTGAGCCCAGGAGGTCGATGCTGCAGTGTGCCGTGTCCACTGCAATCCTGCTTGGGTGACACAGTGAGACTCCCGGCTCAAAAAAATAAAATAAAATAAAAATAAAGAAAAATGAAATACATAGTATTTGCATAAGACTTCTGCACATCTTCTCATATATTTTAAAAAATCTCTAGATAACTTGTAATACCTAACACAAAGTAAATGCTATGTAAGTAGCTGTTATCCTGCATTTTAACTTTTGTATTATTTTTTATTGTTGTATTTCTATTTTTATTATTTTCTTTCTTTCTGAATAGTCTGATCCACAGGTGGTTCAATTCTTGATTTGGAATCCACAGACATGGTGGACCAACTGTATTTCCTGATGGTCTTCCTGAAAACACCTACACACATACACACACACACACACACTCCCCAGACTCCACAGTGTTGATTAAGAAGTCCAGTTAATTCAGATTTGCTATATTTCAAAAACAAAATCTTTAAGGTTTTCTCTAAAATTAATGATTCTAACTACTTTAATCTTCATTTATTTTACTTACCATTTTAAGAACTTCAGTTGCTATTCTCTAAATATATTTTATGACTTTCACTTAAACACGTATATACAGTACTGAATACTTACAAAATAATGATCAGTGCTAAATTATCTAAAAGCTCAACTAAAGGGGTCTAGTTATGCCGACTATGATGGAATCCCACCCTAATTATTACAAGACTGTATTTGATATTGCTAAGTCTTGGAGTATGTGTATTTACCATGTATACAACCTACTAGAAACTGTGAATACAAAGACGTAGAATATGCTAGTATCCCCAGTTCATTGAACTGTTCATCATTAATCATATAATATGATTTCAAGTTTCTTCACTGTTTGGTCATGTTTTGGTGCTCAGAATCAAATAAAATACTCCAGATATAGCCTCAGTGGTCTGCAACTGAGCAGGGCGATCAGCTTCCTCATTCTGGAGACAAAGTGCAGACACCACTGTATTCGCACCCACATTACACTGATTCATACTGAGTCTGCCATCAACAAAAACTGCCCTTGTATTACTTCTCCTTCATAACATGCTTTATGACTGATTCTTCTGCACTTGGACACAGAATTGTGCCTCTTACTGTAAAAGATGATTCACCATCCAGTCAGTAGGGATTTATCCAGAATCTAATACAATCTATCAATTTTTTCTATAAACCATTGGAAGAAGTGCTTCATTTACAAATTTTATCAGTGTGTCATCAGCACCCTGAAGTTGTCAGGCTGTTGAAAGGAACAAAATTTGGGACAGAGCTAGCACATGAGCACAGGCCTCTCTTCAGTCTGCCCTTGATTCTGCCAGTAGTGAACCAGTCTTTTATTTCAACTGGACTGTCACCAGTCCCTCCTCATCCTGCCCACAAACAGAAGTGGCACAGTAGCAGTTAGAGAGGCAGAATTTGAAAGCAGACCACTTAGATTCAAATTTCAGCTCTGCCATTTACCAGCTCCACGGGTACATTATGTAACCTCTTATGCCCCAGTTTCGACATCTGTAAGATGGGAATGAGAGCACCTAATTCATCGGTTATGAGGATTAAGTTACTCAGTCTATGCAAAACACTTAAAACAATGCCAGATATGCTGAAATTTGCTATAATAATAGTGTAGGTACCTCCTGTCAGCATCCCTCTGGTGCTGTCTAGTATAGGTCTTTCTTTTTTCTGAACTTACATTGTAGTCGAGAGGTCAGTTGTTTTTTTTTTTAAAACGTTCAGTACCTGATAAGTAAAAATTTGTTCAGGATCGATGTCAATAGAGGGCAGACTCCACCTATGGAAGAAATAGGGACCCATGTGTTTACTTCCAGCTTTGGGCTCCTACCCTGCTGTCTACAAATCCTCGAAGACCGCTGCCATCTGTCCTCTCCTTTGCAATACAACCCAACCAGGTCAAGACATACGACTTCTGTGAGAGCACCCAGAAGTCCTCTTAATGCCCTCGTTGATCTTGAGCTTTAAATCACATATACATTCATTCTGGCATTTCCAGCCTGACAATCACTCTCCTTCACATAAAAGATGAAATAACCAAATCAGAAGTACTTACGCTTTCTGTCATCTATTGCTACCACGCCAGCGGACTAGGCAGAAAACCGAAAGCTTTTTAGTCCTTCTTGTTGTCCACATCTAACTAAAACAGCCCTTCCTGGTCTTCACATTTCTAGAAAGTCTACTCTCTTTTGAGGGCTCATCTTTCCTGTCTGTATTCTTCTTTTTTTTTTTTTTGAGTTGGAGTCTCACTCTGTCGCCCAGACTGGAGCGCAGTAGCCGCTCCCGGCCACCGCAGCCTCGACCTGCTGGGCTCTGGCGATCCTTCCGCCTCAGCCTTCCAAGTAGCTGGAACCACAGGCGCGCGCTACCACACCTGGCTGATTTTTCATTTATTGTAGAGATGAGGTCAGGTCTCGAACCCGTGGGCTCAGGCAATCCACTCACCTCAGCCTCCCAAAGGCACGGGATTACAGGCTGAGCCACTGAGTCCGGCTTGTTCTCAATTTTAAGTGGAAGCTAAACTAAGTGTCTGCAAAGGCATATAGGATGGTACAATGAACATTGGAGACTCAAAAGGTAGAGAGCAGGAAGCAGGGGAAGAAGCAATATCACCTACAGGGTACAATGTATACGGGAGGTGGGGGGGTGGATACACTTACAGCCCAGACTTCTTCACCACTATAACATGCATCCATGTAATCAAAAACCATTTGTACCCCCTAAAGCTAAGGAAATAAATAAATAAATAGATAAGTTAATTAATAAAAAAATGCCACTGCTAATAAAAACCAGCCCCAAAATCATTAGGGGAAAGAAAAAGAAAAAAACATTTACTCTTTCTATTTCCCAGTCCTTACAAAATGCAATTATCTTGGCTAAGGTCTTCATCAGCTTAATGTGAGTATCTTTATAAGACTTTTTCTCCACAATCCAACCAAGGTACATAGACTGATGTGAAGTATTTGAGAGAGGGGAAAGATTTACCCAGGAAGCAAGAAGAGGGTAATCAGCCACTGAAAGGACAGGCAGGAACTACTGTAATCAAACTGTGCCTACTTTGAAATTTCCCCACACCACAAGTGACCTTTTGCCACAGATTTTCATACAAGTTTGTTCTGCTTTCTCATTCCAACAATCTCCCTTCTATCCAAAATATTCCTAGCAATAACAATAAAAAAAGAATCACAACTCAAAACTTGAAAAGAGTTTTATCAGAAGATGAACACATCTTCTGCTAAATAATTCCCAACCATGGCGACATAATTTAGTCACAGAAACTAATTTTGAATTTTCAGTTTCATAAACTGAAATATGGTTAGTAATTTAAGATTGAGATGGAATAAGTAAACAGAGATGGCTTAGAGCTCGGCATTTCTGAGTTTGCTGCAACGAGAAGTTAAGTTTGAAGAATCCAGATATGCGAACGATTTACCAGATAAAAAAGACAGACTGGATCAGAGGAGTTTTAATATTAAGATAAATGAAAATTACAGCCCACAGCTATAACCTTCTGCCCCTTTCACAGAGTGAGAATAGGCAGCCAACAAAATGCAAGGATACTAAACTCACTGGCGTCTTCTCACCTCTCTGTAGCTGGGCAGCCTTTGGTAGAGAATGCCAGGGATGTGTGGGGCAGAGATAAGGAAGAGAGAGAGAGGGAGGGAGAGAGAGAGGGAGGGAGGAAAGGAGGGAGAGAGAGAGACTGTTATTGTTGTAAACAGAGAGTTTACATTAAAAAAGGCGAGGGAACAACAATAATCTGTACTGGGGCAGCCTATCTTTCTTTATAAGACACTTAACAGGCGTTATTTCATCAATCTCCTCAACATCTGTCAGACCTTAGATTACAATGACTACCTCAGTGTATTAATCAAGAAGAGACAATCAAGTGTAGCTCTGCAAATAGTTCTACTCTCTGGCACAAATGTACTATTAAAATTTCTTAAAAGGTAAACAACGGGAGGTGGGTTTGATCATAAGTGTTAACATTAACTGCACATCCATGTCCCTTGTAGCTTAGTATCGCTACAATGCTTAAGGTAACATGCAAAGTGTAGGTGAGTAAAAAACAGCCAACAAAGCTCAGTGAAGTAACACACAGGTGGCAAAATACGGACACCTGCATCTTCATCCCACTTCCCAAAATAAGAAGATTCTATTTTCTCCTGTCTATGCTACGTACTCTACAACAGACTGAATAAGTATTTATAAAGAGAAGTACATTGTTTCGCTAATATTTTATGGGAAACGTCATGAAAGGTCATCTGCTTATACAGAAAAAAACATGGAGTTGGATATTTCTCCAGTCACCTATAATGCTGAGCTCACTCCTTCCTCTGGCACTCGTTCCATACTCTGTTCTGGAAGCCAGACCAGATTGAACACAGCAAACCATATCTTCCTTTCAGTATAGAATGCAATGAGTCAGTGTTTATGCAATGATCTGCTATTAAAGCAAATAAGCAGAATCAGGAATTCCAAAACATGCCATGTTTTCATTTCCATTTCACATGAGTATAAAGCTCGCCAAATTTGGGCACTTTAAATTATGAAGTCTCCTATCGCACATTTCTTTATCAGTCCCCCACATAATTGTTTAACTAAGACTCTGATAAAAATGTCTAAAATGCTTGCTATGGCTCTCAGCGGCAAACAAATGCCTGTAGGCTATGACTGTGCTCTGGGGTTTCTCAAATCCTCTCCTGTCTTTGCAAATGCATCCCATTCATTTAATGGTGCTGGTGATAGCACATGGCAAAAGGGGGGGGGGGGGGTGCTAAGCTACCAGTCCCAGTGTGCACAGCTGTGCCCTGCGTTGAGTTTAACGCTGACAGAAAGCTCCAATCAGTGATCAAAAAATGAGAAGCAAATACGGCCAAGTATCCATTTTACAAGGATTTGATTTTTATTAAGGGTCTGTTCAAACTCTTTAGGTAAAGAAAATGTAGAAATCAGCTACAAAAATGGCCTGCCTGTCCCCAGAAGGTTAGGTTTCAGGTTTTCGGTTTTCCTTCTTGTCTTCCTCAATCCTAGCAATTTCCATTTATTTTAAATTATTGCATTTATACAGGAAAGGTCCCCTCAAGGTAAAGAGAGAAGGAATCGAGGCCATCTCCAGCAGCCCTACCTTGTCTAGACTCTTCTGTATTTTCTTTATTAAGAAAAAAATTAAAAACAAAACCTGGAAAATTATTATTGGTATAATGCACATTTAGATGCTTTCCTCTTTCATTTTTATCTATAAGAGCACTTTCAACATTTGAGTTATAACCCCAAAGACTGAAAAGTACCCAGCTCCTCCAACCAGATATCATGCAGTTTCAGTAACAACAAACTGGCCTCCAAACGTATGGGTAAAAACCACAAGTTCTCACTCTCGGTGACTTGAATTTGGTGAAATGAAACAGTCATTTCTATTTTGGTGTTTTTAAAGAGTTATACTTAAAAGTTAAAAGGTCAGATCTGGAAATTAACAAGCAAGCACTTGTCCTGTCTGAGGTTAGAAAAGCACTTTTAGAGAGCCCCAGGGCTCTTGGAATACATTGTCTATCTGAGGTCATCGAGTAAAACATGTTGGAAAGAGTCTTTGGATGGAGTGACACTGAAATGTTACATATAAGGAGAAGATGATTTCAGAGACTGTCCTCGAATCAGCTCCTCAGTAGGTGTTTAAACCAACCCTCTGGCAGGATCCGATAAAGGAGGGATGTGAGGAACGGGGGCAGCAAGGGCCAATTTCCTTCGCGTGTTTGGAGTTCTCCCACCAGACTTCACACAGACAGTGCTCACGATTTGAGCCTCTGTCTTTTCTGCTCTCCCTCAGGGAGCTTCCAATCTCTTCTCTGGCCATATTATTTTAAAAGTACACATCAGCTTCAAACCACCTCTCAGTCATAGTCCTTCTGTCTTCTACTTGGCTGTCTAAACTCTTTGGAAACTTCTCTGAATTGTCTAGGCTAAACAAATGCTTTCAGGCTTTTGCCATCTCACCATGTTTCTACATATCTTTCTGATCATGTCAACATCCTGCTTAAAATCTTTCAATGACTGTTCTCCTGTCTTCAAGATAAACTCCAAATTTCCCAGCAGAGCTTTCTGAAAAGAAACCACATGATCTGGTCCCTTCTTTATGAGACTTCTTACAGACTCTACTCTAGCCACTCTGAACTACATGCTTTCCAATGTGCCATGTTCTCTCTTGCCTCTGAGCTTTGTACATGTCGTCCCCATGTGACTAGAGCTAGAGTCTTCCCATGTCTTCAACAGGAATTATTAGGTAATTTGCTTTGAACAAAGGGAAAGTAGCACTCATTTTGCAATCAGAGGCTGAAAAGCACTTGTGCAGTGGGGTTTACCTTCTCTTGCTAAACCCTGGCACTCTAATATGAAGATGCTCAGACTAACCTAGTGGAGGATGAGAGGTCACATGGAGCAGAGACAAGCTGTTCCAGCTGAAGCTATTTCATCTTTCAGGCCAACCAGCCTTCCAACAGTCATGTGACTGAGGCTATGCTAGATTAACCCACCCCAGTCAAGCTGGCCCAGACTAAAATAGCCCAGGTAACCCACACAAGCATGAGAAATAAAAAAAAAAAGTTTGTTGTTTTCAGCCATTAAATGTTAGGATGGCTTATTACACAGTATTTGCTAACTGATACCTCCACTTCGTTTTTTGGTTAAGACTGACTCATCCTTCAGGTCTGAGGATGATGGCTTTCCCTAACCCCAGAAGATGCCACACCAGTCATTAGGCCTAACTGGGCTATCATCTGCTTTACCAAATTTCTTTAAAATAGCATCCTGTGAGTACCATTAAAAGAGCACTGGCCATGGTGTAAAGAAATTGCCTATTTTCTCATCTCTCTCCCCTTTGTCTGAAAGCTCCTTTAGCTGTTGTGGATGCCTAACCTGTAGTACACACTCAGTAAATATTTGTTGAAAGAAAATGTAATATCATAGATAACTATCTTCAGGCTTTCTTCTATCCTCAATTTCAAAGAGTCAGACTATGCCATTTTTACCGATCACTACCTAGACATGGTAACTACATCAAAATATATTTTAATGATTTTCTTTTTTAGAGCTCTACTCATATAAATAGCCTTTGGGAATCTCCCTACTCTTTTTATAGATGAGACTATCGTATCATCCAAACTCCCTGTGCCTTTCAGTTTGACTAATACTAAAAAATTCACCTAAAATTCCAAGGGCCCTCAGCATACGCATTCGGATAATTCTGACAAATGTTGTCACTTTTGCTGTCATAATTACTCTACTATATACATGTCAAAGAAGCAGAAGGTCTTAACAATGCGTAACTGAATTCGCTGTCAGTGTAATGACAATGACAGTTAATGACAATTCCTATTACAGACGAAATCTCTCTACAACAAAGAGAATAGCAAGTTGCAACTGTTCACCTGTTCATTTCAGCAACACATCATGATAAATTTTGTTTTGTGAAATTTATCATCATAAGAGCATCATAGCTGCCACAGTTATTACGGAGCAATTACTGGGCTAAACACTTAACATGCTTTATTTCTTTTAATGCTCTCAATAATCCCTCAGGGTAGGTATGGTCAGATCTATGTTACAGATGAAGTAAATACAGCTCAGAGATGTTGGGCAATTTCTCCAAGAATACACAGACAATAGGTGGTACATTTGAACACAGATATGATTCAAACAGCCTCTTATTTGAATAAATACCTTTAAATAGGATGTGTTAAGTGGCAGCAGGAACAGTCTCCCTTTGGAAGACAAGGAAATAGAAGCACCAAGAAAGAAAGAAAGCAGCCTGCCTATGGTCTCTAAAGGGCAGAGATGGAAAGAGAACTCAGGTGTCCATTTTTAGCCTGCTGCTGCAGCTACTCGACTAAGCCCCACGCCATCCCTGTCTTCTCCTTAGTTATTAATATTTCGAGTCACACCCACCCCTGTGATCGATGACAACAAATTCAGGAGGGAAAGATAATCAGTTCTTCTATTTTAGGTATGCTTCCAATTACTTATTGCAAATCTAGATAGGCGGGGGAAAGGATACAAGGCATAAAGTTTATTAGACCTAAGCGGGTTATCATCTGCTTTACCAAATTTCTTTTAAAAAGCAACCACCAACCCTAGACCATCAAAGCAACCTTAGTCTTCTTTTAATCGTCTAACTTTAACACCATTCGAATTAGTTGTATTTCTTGTTCACATGAGAGAACTTTATTACCTGTGCACTATAGAAAATGATGAGTATTTATCACTAGTATTGAATTGAGTCACATAATGATATTAAAATACAAAACTCTACTCCATAATATCAAGACACACCAAGTAGGTACTTATTTTCCCAGGAACTCACAGTGTCTTCTATCATTTAAATCATTTCAACAATTTAAATAATGAACATGCACTGTCAAACAAAACTGATTTACTTTTTTTTATCTCTAAAGAAACATCCTGAAAACACAGGATGTTTTGAAAGTGCAAACAACTACTCTTAGAGTTTCTTTTCTTCCAAAAATTATTTCTCTTATTTCTAGGTGCAGGTCTTCACTATTTATCCTTATTCCAGCTATGGAAGAGGGACTGAATATTTGCTGAATATATAAAGGGTGCTAGCAATGCTCAGTTACCCCCTAACCAGTTTTCCCACAATGAGCACATAGTTACATGCAGTTATCTCAGCTTAAATGTGGTCACTCAGCGGAGGAATGACAAAGGTTGCTGAGACAACAACATTTCTTTTAGTCATGAAGGGAAAGGTAATACTACATATTTCATGTCATCTGTGGGTCTCCAGTGCTCTGGAAATACCCTCTCATCAGCTTCTCTTGCTTTCCATCTCCTTACAAAGACCCACCCTTCGTCTCTTTCTTTGTGAAAAAGGTTGTGGCATCTCCAGGCCCACAAAGACAGAAGCACTCCCAGGAGAAAATGTCAGCCAAGTCCATTGCCTAGGAGCTTCCACAACGAAGTGGACATGGGAAAAACCCCCAAGACAGCCAGTGTCACTTGACCTGACTGCCCGATTTCAGACTTAATCCAAGTCAACTTGGTTAGTGTCTTTAAGATACAATCCTCAGGACTTCTATGTTCTTTTGTATCCGATTCAGAAAATGGCAGAAAAAGTGAGTTAGTGCTAATTCACCATGGCATAAAGGGAAGAGGAGAGAAATTAAAAAGAAAACAAGGTGAGCAGTGCTCCTCTTCAATGCTGGGTACATGGATAAATTACCGGAGCCCAGTAAGAAGGCTCTCATTGCACTGGATGGCTTTCAGGCCAGACTAGTCAACAGAAAAAGTCGCCAAGAGGGGCTGTCATGGGGTTTCCCTTCCTCCTCCCTCTCTTGACCTCTGATTCCTCCCAAACATCTACTCATGTCTCCAACTCCGAATGCCAGTGCTGATAAACAACTAGAACATTAACCCAATTCACAAGAAAAACTGATACCATCAAATGTTCTGAGATCATCTAACATCCTGGCCTGGTAGTCCCCACATTTTGCCTGGACTATCCATTATGTTATTCTCCATGGGATGCTATCTGTACCAGAAAGACCATGTGGCCCACGATCCTTAGTAAGTGACACTCCCATGATACACTCAGTAAGTGACATCCTCCTCCTGGAGGCCTGCCCAGATGAAGGAAATGGAAAATCCTCTTTGAGCAAGGTGACTGCCAACTCCCTTCTGACTCTCGCAAGGCCATCCTCTTCCATCACCCCTCCTTCGCTTGCCTTTAGGGAAGTGCCAGGCAATGGGTTGCTAGGACAACTGGCGTCATTGCTGAGGCACAGAAATAGATCACCCGTAGAGCTGGGAACCTGGATTGTAAACTTCGATGACAGCGATGAGAGACCGATTGGCAGCTAATCTGTCCCCTAAAGGAAGTGACAGAGTAACATTACCCAGTGGATGGCTCTCACCTTGACATACTACCCTTTCATCTACACTTGTGTTTGATATGGGGGTGGGTGACTGAGGAGCACCAAGGGGCAAGGAACTAGCTTTAGATAGGGGCTGAATGGCTCTATTCTGAATTATGAAGCCAGTAGATACAAGGTAACCACCTGACATCTGCACCTTAACTTACTAGCCTCATTAAAGTAGGGGAAGGGAACTTGTTCATAAGCAGAAGTATAAGATCCAGAAACAGGGAAAGCAATTGAGGTTGCCAATGAGAAGGGGAAAAAAAATGTGTTTGGACAAGCAATAGCTGTCCCCTTTCTGAACAATGGCATTACTCTTATACCCTCTTTTCTTGGAGATCAAAGAAGAGAAGGCAAAGGAAACTAGAAAACCAGAGTTTGCCATGAGAGAAGAGAACAATCTCTGTGCTCAGCTCTCTTTGTTCTTCAGGGTGAGTTTTACAATGTTTATAACGGGTAGCAACTTGTAGGAGCCCCAGGCATTAAGGCTGCCTATCAAAGTCTTGGATTTTAGCCCTGGAGAAATTACAATTTTCAATCCTATGCAAGCTACAAAGGCTTGAGAGGAAAAAAAGGAAAATGAAATGAAGAGCAACCTAATGGAAACTTTAGAAAACGATTTTAGCAAGAGTGTTTTCATTTCTAGATACAAAAAGTAAGGGGCCCCAATTTTAGTGAGGACAGCAGATGTGCAGATTGAAATACATAACCTGCAGCCTGGGACCTGTGCAGTGGATCTGGCAGCGAATTCTGCAGCTCAAAGAGCAGGTCACCCCCCAGTGTCAGGTGCTTGAGGCCGGAGGGCAGATGGTCACAAGATATTGAGAAAGAAGTAGAATGTAGAAGAAGATGGTTAAGCATCTAAAGGGCATAATGACAAGAACTTGCCTGAGTTCTGGAAATAAAAGATTGTGAAGGAGGACTGCCATTTGTATCCCATTTATATTTCCATTTTGGGGGACTCCACTTAAGTAAGTTGTTTCAGGAACATAAGCACAAATAGAAAAAATGACTTTGAAAAACCCACCTTCTCCAACATAGGTTTTTAAACAGTTAATTTGGCTACCTTGCCTAGAAGAGTCTTTTATACTTATTGAAAAAATTTTTTTTTCTGAATCATGTAACAAACTTATTCAGGTGTCTGAAAAAGGCTAATATAATCTGTAGGATTTATAGAAGATGGATCATTCCGTCTAAGATTCCACTTAGCAGTAATTTGTTACATAGCTACCACTGGAAACTTAACATGAATATATTTTGGAGGGGTGGTTAAATAATTTTCTGGTATAAAAATGATTTATAAAAGTAAAAACTTCAGATAAATAAAAAAATGAAATTATATTTCCACTTGTATCTTTACATTAGTTGCAAGGAACAATTTGTTTGCTGGTAAGAACCAACAGATTTTGTTTGAGTTCTATGGCTAAACAATGTCAACTAGTTCCTATTTGTGCCTTGCCTTTCCTGTTAAGAAAGCAAAGGAGAAACAAGAACCTTTTAGAGGAATAATGAAAATAATTAAAATGCTACAGTAAGATTAACTTTTTGAGAAAAGACAAACATCAGTAATATCACAACAACAGATCAACCTTTGAGATGTCCAAAGTGTGCAAATTGCCTGATCTCTATCTGGAAGAATTTCAGTGGCTAATACTTGGGGCAGAACCACCCTTCCTTCTTGCAGGTGGAGGAATTCTCAAACCTTAAGCTCTTTAATTTGCACCAACTGAGAAAAACAATTTTAGTTTTGGGTGTGGCTTCTGTCCAAAGTTCGGTCGTAAACACTACATTTAATGTGGCGAGGCATCGTTTTCCCAGGCAGCCCAAGCTCTTGCCTCAACTTTTGCATGGAAAGATCTCAAATGATCCTAAAGAAAATGGTGCCCAGGTGCTACGAATCCCCATGCTGTGTCTTTACAAACTGTCAAATCACACAGTTTCTGTTGGAAAGAAATTTCTAGCTCTGAGGGCTCATGTACCCAGGCACAGAAGCAGTTACATAAATTATTATTTCTAGTCTCTTCTTAAAGCATCCCTTGCTTTCTCGAAATCCACACATATATGGGGTTGAAATCCTACCTCTGTTTGAAGACCTAATTCACATGCTCAGCAGTCTTTGAAACCTTCCCTGAAAATCCAGTGCTGAGAAATCTTACCCAGTATCCCTTTTGGTACACTTGACATCCAAGGACATCTTTCCATAGCACTCTCCTAGGGTAAAGTCTTGGAGGGCAGTAAACACAGATTACTCGGTACCAAGTCTCTTATAACTTGAGCAGACCTTGGCACACAACAGCTTTGAATATATATCATTTATTGAGTGAATTCTAAACTTATAGGACACAAAACTTTTTTTTAACCTCAGCACTATTCAGTTAGAAACCAGCCTGACCAGGCTGCTGATTATTTCTTTTTCCCCACGGAACATAGATATGGTAGAAGAACCAGGAATTCATTTTCTTCCACAACTTCTGAGTGTTCTGTGCATTTTCCTTTCCTCCTCAAGATGCTGAGAGGAGGAGCTGAGTCCTTGAGAAAGACAGTACTGAGGGGAAAGGGTGTGCCTGAGATGGGCCACACTTTGTCAACCAACTCAGGAAGTAGCTCTGATACCACTTTTCAGAAGCAGTAACTCTACCAAGGGTCATGACAAAGGTTCTAACCCCAAATAACATACAAGGGGCAATGGCTTGGAACCAGAGAGGCTATCAATAAGAAGATATTCAAGGAAGTTTGAGAAAGGGAGAGAAATGGGTGAAACAGAAAATCTTAGGAGACTTGATGCTACACAAGAATGCCCAAAGCACTTGCATGGAATAATCTCAGTCAGATCCTCTTTGCCTTTATAATATGCAGGCCAATTTGCAGGGCCATTATAAGCAAGGACAAAAAAAACTATTTTCCTTAATTTATCTAACAGTGAAATCTCCCCTTGTCTCCTGACCCCTTTATCTATTACAGATTTTTTGTGATAGTGCCAGAGAACTTAGTATCGCAGGTGGCAAATCTAAAAGGTACAAATTGACAGACACACAGGGAAATTCCCAAATTGTTCCTATTAGAGTGTGTATGTGCAATTCTTTTACTCTGGAGACTAGAAATTCAGATTCCATTTTTCAAGACTTATAAAGACAGCATAATGCTGTTTAAACAGGCACAGAGGTGTTTATTTTAGCCTCTCCATTCTTCCTAGGAAAAAAGGAACTCCTGCACTTAGAGCAGTTGTTCTGAAAAGGAGGTTAATATACACACAAAATTCCAGAAGCCTTTATTCTTGCTGTCCCCAAACATAATGCAGCACAATCAATGCCCCCCTAAGAAAGCTTTTGTGAACTTCCCTTGCATACCACAGGGACATTAGATGGGCTTAATTTGTACTGGCACACTGTTTCTTCATTCCAAGTTGTGCATTGGCATGAAGAGCTCTTCGGTCAGTTATTTTCTAAGTAGACACAGCACTTGGGGCCCGGGTCTACTTTGAGAAGAACCATGAACATAAATGAAGTGGAAAAGATGTGGTGATAAGAGACAAAACCACCACCATTCACAGAACGCTGGGGCAGGCTGCTTACAAAACAAACCACCTAGTGGAAAAGGAGGGGAAATCTGCACAGCACAGAATTTTTAAAAAAGTATCAGAAAATCCCCAAACCCTATTGATAGATCTAGAACTTTTTTTTTTACAAATTGCCTTCCTTCCATTTTCTTATATATATCATAGACATTTAGCATCTACTTTTTTTTTTTTTAGAAAGCAGGATTTGTCGAGAGGGGACCCAAAGGGGTTGCCCAGCATCTACTTTTAAGGAAAAGAAAATAGACTAGACTCTGCCATCCTACCCCCTCAAACTACTATCAGATTCCAGCCATTCTCATCAGAACAAAATTTATCTTCCTTTTCCTAAAATTGCTCAGACAAACACATGAGAACCCTAGGGACACAATTACTCTATCTTTAGACTATTTATTCAACAAATATTTACTGAGTGCCCACTATGGGCCAAGCAGTATTTCGGTGCTGTGGATTCACCAAGGAATCATAATAATAATAACAATAATAATAGCAACAATAATAATAGTAATAATGAGGGGGATCCCAAAAAAGGAATTTATTTATTAAAAATTGTGTATTTATTCTTACATGTTTTGACATCAGTCATCTTCAAAGTACTCTCTGTTTGATGCAATACACCTGTCAAGATGCTTTTTCCACTACTCAAAACAGTTTTTGAACTCATCAACTCTGTTGCCTTTTAGTGTTTCTGCTGTTTTTTGTTTCACCTCTTTCACAACTGCAAAACCTTTCCCTTTGAGAACTTTTTAATCTTGAGAAACAAAAAATAGTAGATTGGGCAAATAGGGAAGGTGGGGCACAGGGTCATGCTGTTTTTAGTCAAAAACTGCTGAATACTCAGCACAGTATGAGCAGGTGTGTTGTCATGGTGGAAGAACCAATCACCTGTTTGCCATAAAAAAATTCACTGAAGTCTAATGCAGTCTCTTACAACAACACTAGCCCAGTACACTGATTCTGACAAGTTCTCAGAACACTTACTTAGCCGGGGAAGCCTGTACTACACGGGGCCCACCCCCAAAAGATTATTCTGGTTTTTGGGGGGTCCTCCCCTCGTAAAATCAGCCCTGTTCTCATGGACCTTGCAGAATAGTTGAGGAGACTATTAACAAATAAATATATGATATGTAAAGTGCTTAAAAGAAAAATACAGTGGGCTAGCGATCAAGAGGGATGGAGTGAGGGGTCTAATTTGCTTCATCCAAGACTGATACTTTGTGCAATGTGAAACACAGAGCCAATTTACCTCCATTTTCTCATGTTCATCATAAAATGGGTCTCCAGAGGTGGAGGAGACTCAAGGTTCTACAGCTAACTATAGCATCGTGTGTAAAATCCAGGTCTCCTGACTCCTAGTTCAGTGTCACTGTCATTCCCTCCTTGTATAGGATACCCCATCTTGGAGTCAGTTTGAAACACACACAGGGAAAAAGGCCTTCTGCTGGAAAGATGGTGGCAGATTTGCAAGGCAGTTAATGGGATGTGCAGAGGAGTCAATGCAATGAGTGACGAGTTTAGGGTGCAGTCAGCAAGGACTGCTGAGCATGAGGAACACTACCTCCAACGACTGCTATGATTAATGACCACATATTCACACACCCACACTCATACCCTGTCTATGTGCAACCACACATTCTCTGACAATCACCTGCCTTCCCTATTATAATGGCTCTCCATGGCATAGGTACCCAGGACATTAAAATCAGGGAAAATAGAAAATCAGTGATATAAAAATGTACCAAGATTATGAAAAGTTACTCACATCAAAATTTATTAAGGAAACTGGGAACTCTCCCCACCTCTCCCAAGCAGATGGTTTTGAAAAGCAAGTCCTTAGCATGCTAAAGGTGTTCACTAGAATTAGTATTTTCTATTTTCTTCTCCTCTCTCAACACGCCCCACTTACAGAAGAATTTAAAAATCACTTTGAGTCTGCCATGTGGCATCTTAAAGTTTACACTTCAGAAGTTCTTTGAAAACCTCACTTACTGGCTGAGGTCTGACAGGGTGTTACCTGAGCAGTTCAAAGCAACAGTTAAAACAAAACCAAAAAACCCCCACCAGACTTGAAACAAAAGTTATCTTGATTATGGTATCTGTCCTACTCATTTAGATAGAACCTGAAACCTAAAGTACTTTTCCATAAGACACTTGTTTCCTGGGATAAAAACACTTAAAAAAAAAAAAACTGCTAGAAGTGCATTCTAACAGTTACTTGATTGGGAAAACAATTTCTAGTAAAACACACTGTAACTGTAGCACCCAAGTTTAACAGGGCTCAAAATGATGCCTTGATAGCAATAGAAACTTTTACAATAAGAGCTATTTTTTAGTAAGTATAAAAGTGACTTACCAATGCTCTGCCCATTATGGGGACCCCAAAGCAAGATACTGACTCCTCAGTAAACTGGCATTATGGAGCAACATTTGCAAAATATCACTTTATAGGGCTAACAACCTTGGGCAATTAACAACTTGCCCAAGGTTGTTAATTTACTTGACCTTAACAGTAGGTCCAGGAATAAAATTCAGGTCAATTATTCCAGGCTGACAGGTTTCCACTGCAACCAATATAATCATATGTACAGAATGGAAACACATTAAAATATCAGCATCTCCCATTGTCTGCATACTAGGAAGCACCAGGAAAATATGAATTTAATAAGCTCATTTTAATATTACTGACTAACCCTGAGGATATGGCATGGATGCATATGCATATTTTAATACAAATGTTTAGAAATCCATGAAATTTTTTTTTTTTTTTTTTTTTTGAGTTTGAGTCTTTCTCTGTCGCCCAGACTGGAGTGCAGTGGCTGCTCCTGGCCACTGCAGCCTCGACCTGCTGGGCTCCGGAGATCCTTCTGCCTTAGCCTTCCAAGTAGCTGGAACTACAGGCGGATGCTACCACGCCCGGCTGGTTTGTGATTTATTGTAGAGATGAGGTCTCGCCAAGTTGCCCAGGCAGGTCTCGAACCCGCGGGCTCAGGCAATCCACTCATTTCGGCCTCCCAAAGTGCGGGATTACAAGCTGAGCCACCAAGCCCGGCCGAAATTTTTTAAAAATTAGATTTTTCTTTTCAATGTCAATACTTCTTCTTCCTAATATATGCTACATTTTGTTCTTTCCAAATCTTTTGGTCAACTGGGGAAAGTAGGGAATAAACGCCTGAAAAAGTTTTCTAGCTGAATTATTAAGAACCTGAAAACTTAAAAAATATATATATACACATAAAAATATAAACAAGAATATATATACATGTTACAAAAATATCCATATATATTTATATTATTTGTATACACAACACCAACAATGAATGCCTAGTAGAAGCTGATTCTTCATTTCCTAAAATTTGAAGACAATTATCTCCTCTTTCCCAGAGGTACTCATAGGCCATCTTGAGTTTCCTGTAGCTATATTCTTTCCTGGCCCAAACTCATCTAACCTTGTTTTGTGACACAATTTAGCAATGAGGTAAACTCTCCAGAAAGTAGCAGGGCTGAGAACCTCCCCCTTCCTTGTTCCATAGTGGATGAGCTTCTTGAAGTCATACTGTGTTATCTCTTCAATTACCTGATACTAAACTTCTCATGAAAGGCGGCCATCAGCTGACACACAGAAACAGTTTTGCTGGTCTCAAAATCGCAAGCCAGTAACCTGATGAAAACCAGTAAATCAGCTAACTTTGAATGAGAGAAGCACCAAAAACAACTGTTTATACTTGTATACCTCGAGATTTTAAGAGCCAGAGGGGGGAAAAATGTCATTCTTCTCAATAACTTCACATATACAAGAATAATTTCTGGGTGGAAATCCTGGTTACTAATCCTCAGCCTGGAGAAATGTACCCTGTCCTCACCAACCTAAAAGGAGTGCAGTAGACTGATTTAAAGAGGCTACTCTAAATTTGATACTATTTGACTGTACCAGTAGAAAGGGCATTCCTACCATGAAAGAATCACTGTATTCCACTCTTTTATTTCAGAAGTAGATAGTAAGCAGCACACCACAGAAGATGAGAGAAAGGCAAGTTCACAGCAAATGTAAACGAACCTCTTCCCCTAGAAAAAGAAATTAATTGGATGATCACCTAGAGCTCATTCTAATACCCCTTCTCATTCTAATACCCCTCATCACCCAGGTTCAATTACATCCAGTGATTCACAAATCCTTACAAGGCAAGTCACTGCAGATGTTGCTCTTGGTGGGTAACTTACAACATTCACTGCACACTGTTCACAGGTAGTCTCAGCCGTACTTCACCATGGAGACTTCCCACTGAAGCTGGAGGGCTTGTGAGGGCTCCTGGGCTCTGGCGTGTCTTTCTTCCTTTCACAGAGAAGTGAGAAATACCTAGCGTGAGAACAGAAAGAAAAAAAAAAAAAAAAGGAAATGGTAAAGGCATCATCAAATCACTTGTTATCTCAATAAATGAAGTTTCACGATCAATTAGACTAATTGGTAATTCACCAAAGACCATTCTCCAGTTATCCTTTTCTTAAAAAAGAAATTCAATAGTTTTTGTTCTTGCCCCAGGGGACACAGCGTGGTACAGCCAACCATTCCCCCCACCCCCATTAAGTTGAAGTCAATTCTGGGAGATATCAGATGCAATCCCAGCTAAGATGTAAACTTGCAACACAGCCTTAAAGCAAGCATTTGACTTTATTCTGCAAAAGGGAGCGAGGACTACCACCTTTTGCCATTATCAACCTCACCGGGTGTTTGGGAAGATCAATAAGATCATTCTTGCAAAGCACTCACAGTTCCTGAGAAGAAAGGCATTATGTAAACGCAAAGCATTATTCGTGATCATAAGCCTGTTCCTGAGCTCTGAAGTCAGAATATAGAAGCCAGCATTGGCTGGGCACCAACAGTCAGCGATCCCTGGAGCAACCAAATGTCCAAATGACCCACTGTGCTGGGGGTGGGGGTGGGCCCAGGAGAGAAAAGGAATGGAAATGAAGCTGTCTGGAATCTCCAGGAGAAAGAAAGTGAAGGTATGGAGCAGGAAACTAAGAGAAAGAGAAGGTGTAAGGTAGGCAAGGGAGGCATACGCAGGAGCAAGGTGATTTGGTTCGCGGCTCGCCCAGATTGCTGGTTTGCAGCGTTTCATGCACTGAATGTTTGTGGGGCTGTGAAATTTTCCACTTGGCTGTCTGCCATTTCCGCCCACTGAGGACAACACTCACACCCACAGAAGTGGCACACCAAGGCTCTGTCGAAAAGGACTGGATAAGTGTTGTTGGTTTGTTGCTTTTAATGAAAAGACCTATTCATATCCTAATCATTAATATTTTCCACAACTGGATTTTCTTAAATTTTTTTCTTTCTTTTGAGGCTAACCCAGAAACAGCTTCTCCTAGACCAACACTATAAGGTTATTTATTTATTTATTTTTTGAGTTGGGGTCTCACTCTCACCCAGACTACAGCGCAGTGGCACAATCACAGCTCACCTCAGCTTCAACCTCCTGGGCTCAGGTGATCCCTCTGCCTCAGCAGTTGGGACTACAGTCACACTCAGCTAATTTATTTTATTTATTTAATTTTTCGTAGAGAAGAGGTTTTGCTATGTAGCCTAGGCTGGTCTTGAACTCCTGGGCTCAAGCAATCCTCTCGCCTCAGCTTCTCAAAGTGCTGTGATTACAAGTATGAGCCACCATACCCAGCAATCAACTTATTTTGACTTGTGTACTCTTGGGAAGCACATTTGAGTACAGGAACTTATATTAGTGGCTGTGGGGATAATGAGAAAAGCATAGAATTTAAGTGTTACACTAGAATCTTGTCGGCTTCTTAAATAAATCATCCACAAGGGCCAGTAATGTTTTTTCCTTCAAAGTCATGAGCATGCATTGAACAAATGTGGGAGCTGCAATATTAGCATTGCGGGTATAGTAAATAATATTTCTGCAAAAAAAGCAGTCCCTTGTCTTAAAAAAAAGGCAAGAATGAATAATAACAAAACCTAGATCTGGAATTGTTAAAACACTGACAGTACACCTCAAAATAAAGAACTAAAATGGAAAGACAAAATTAGGACAGAAGGGAAAAAGGAGGTGTCTGCTGCTCATATAATTAACCATCACTTTTAGAGTAAATACAGTTTACCAAGTGCTTTCTCATTAATTAACTCATTCACTCGATATATTTTTACTTGGTACTTACTACATCCACCAGGCTCTGAGTTCAACGGGGGAATACATGGTACACACTACAGATAAGGACCCTGCACTCAGGAACGCCTTGTCTCTAGAGACATTAAGGAATTATAATATATGACTTGAAACTAGATAGGCATCATGAAGGAAAGACAGACACGATGATTTTTCAGTCTGAATGGGGTACCTTAGCTAGAAGAAGGAGCTCAGGAAGGCTTTTCATACAAAACAGTCAAGCAAGAAGTCAAAGAGGAGTAGGAGTTAGTCAGGTCTTGAGTTTTTAGGTAGAGAAAACAGCCTGTGTATCACCTGAAAGAATCTAGAGATGTACAACTAATTTCATCTTTTTATTCCAACTTTTTTTTTTTTTTTTGGCCATTTCAACTGGGACTCCTTGATCAGGACATGAGTGACAGAGCTGTTCTCAATACCTTGAAATAAGAGATGATTCTTCCTACTGAATGGTGGGCCATCAGAGCAACAAACATCTGCTCTGAAAGTAACTTCTGCACGAGGAACACCACTTGGTATAGGCACTATTCTTGATGTGACAGGAAAGAAAGACCTGCTCTCAAATGCAATCCAAGTCACTCCATCATCACAGTGAAATAAAAGGAAGTTCTCTGCTGACACCTGCATGTCACAGCTGGAGTTAAGAAAAGCCTCCCCCAAAATGACTGAAAATAGATCACATCACGTATAGACTTCCAAAAAAAAATCTTCTTAGTTCCTTGGATCAGGTTTCAAATTTCTGGCTTCCTCTTGATGATTAGGATATTTTCATTATCTCTCTCCTGAACTTAAATGGCTTTTATACCATTCTGTCAACCTTCTCTCTTGGTTCTTGGTTTAGTGATCAGTTTACTTTTCTACATAAGCACCAAGAGGCAAAGAAACAAAAAGCAGTGGGAATGCTGTGTTCTTCTGAAGTGTTTTCTTGTTCCCTAATACCCTGGATCTGGCTCAACTTAATTCTTCCACTAAGGAAAGTTAGTAGTTTCCTTTCTTCATGAAAGCATCTTCCAACAGTCTCATTCATGTTCTCCCCATGAATGAAGTAATTTGAAAGTCTGTCTAAAACAAATATGCTTAACTTCTATTTGAGTCTTTTTCCCCTTAAAATGCCCAGAATAGGCCGGGCATGATGGCTCATGCCTATAATCCCAGCATGTTGTAAGGCTGAGGTGGGTAGATTGCTTGAACCCAGGAGTCTAAGACCAGCCTGGACAACATAGTGAGACCTTATCTTTCCAAAAAGTAAAAAAAATTAACAAGGCATGGTGGTGCATGCCTATAGTCCTAGTTACTCGGGATGCTGTGGTGGAAGGATCACCTGAGCCCAGGAGTCGATGCTACAGTGAGCAGCAATCATTGTGATCATGCCACTGCACTTCAGTCTGGGCGACAGAGTGAGACCCCGACTCAAATAAATAAGTAGCCCAGAATAAAGTGTAATTTCTCCTACAAGTTCATCATACAAACAACAATATTAATAATACTCTAAGCTCAAAGTCTCAGAATAACAAAACTTCACTATGACCTGGCAGTTTTGACAAATATTAGCAAACTCAGAAAGAGCAATAGAAAGGACTTCCTGAAGCTAAACTGTTCAATATCTTGCCATCAGACCTGGGAAATTACGCCAGGCTGACAGTTTCATCCCCTGTCCACAGGAGAAAATGACACAATGCCAATTTTTCTTTCCCCTGACTGCCCACAGCACTTACAGTCTCTACCACACATTTTGACCCAAGGTCCTTTTCAATTCAGCACTTTGTTATACTGTCTTTTTATACTCCACTGGATTTATTTAAGTCTTGAAGGCTCAAAAGTTTATAAGCTCCTTGATGAAAGAAACCTTGCCATGCCCTTATTTTGCAACCTACTAATAGCGTCTAGTGGAAGAGCCTGAATTTAAATTAAATGATCCATGTCCAAAACCTGTTTTAGGACTTAACCCTTCCTTCAAAGGAAACACCATTCTACAGTTATAATTTAAGCCTGCTTTACCATTCTCTGTCCTCCAGGACTTGGAGCTCCAACAATGCCTGTCATCGTGTGTAAGCCCTTCACGAACTGGAAAACAACTAAATTACAACGTAGTCTTTTCTTTTCTGTTCTTCCAATCCATTACATTTTTAGTCATTAGTGGATCTTGAACAGTTGCCATCTGTTTTCAATATTTACAAACTTCCCCACATCCTTATCAACAGGAGCCTATATCCTTAATTCTCATCATTTTTCAAAAGCCACTATTAAGGAAATCTTCGTGGTATGTAGAGGGAAGATGTGGACCTCCGGGGCAGTGGTACTTAAACCTGAACCAGCATCAGAAATGGCTGTACGGTCTTGTTAAGCCATAGTTTGCTGGGATCCATTTCTACAATTTCTGATTCAGTGGGCCTGGGATAAATCAGCATTCCCAAGTGATGCTGATGTTGATGCTGCTGGTGCAGGGATCACACTTTGAGAGCTACTGCGCTAAGAGTAAATCTTTCTGTCAGTTGCATGGTCAGACAAAGCCTGAGTATCTTTTGAGTATTTTTAACCATCATAAAATGGCTACATTGGAATGAATGATACCTGTCTATTCCAAAGAGGTGACAAATGATTTAAAAAAACAAAAACAACAACAACACACACACACACACACACACACACACACACGTCCACAAAGACAAACAAAAAACAACCCCACACACTGTATAAACTTTTTGAGGTCTGTTACTTGAACTCTTAATCTGTTCTCCTCCTACTGACCTCAGCTCCTACTGAGGTCAATTCTGCCCTCCAACTCTCTTTCAGTCCTTTCCTTCTCTACTGGAAACTTCTCAGTCTGCAAGCACACTCAGTCACTACTATCTCTAAAAGACATTCCCCATTCTTTGATATGATCTCAAATGGCTGTTACCTCACTCCCGTTTATCAACAAACAGGCTAAAGTGTAGTAGAAATTCATTACCGGAATATTGCCACCTACATTCTAAACCTTGGAGCTTGATTTCCACCACTTTTTCTTAAAGTAAACTTTCTTCTCTTTCAAAGGTCAGAAATGGCTTTCTGCCTTCTCAATGCAGTGACCTTTTCTGAGTCTTCATTCCAACTGACTTCTTATAATATTTGATATAGTTCACCAATATTTTCTTTTTCTTCTGTTTAGTAGACTAGCAATTTTGCCTAAACAGCACCTTTCTGGATTGACCTCTCTCCCATTTGCCTTACTATTTAGGCTGGGATGACCTCTTGCCTTGGCTCCAAAGATGGGCATATGACCCAGGTCTATCATAACACACTTTCCCTCCAGCCACAGTGCCTGGTTTTAGGGATGGGCATGTATTCAAGGCAAGCCAATCAAAGGCCTTCCTCAGAGCAGCTGGAACTAAGAGGAACAACATATTTTTGCCTGGTTAGACTATGGAAGCATGATGCTACTAAGAGCTGTTTTTCACCATCTCTTGAAGAAAGTCCACCTGATAATCAAGCTTCACAGTAGAGAGTAGAGCTGAAATACAGAAAGCCTGAGTCCTGATGACAAAGCAATCCTTTGGACCCAGATATGCCAAAAGTGAGACAGATCCTTACAATTTTTTTTTTGAGTTGGAGTCTCACTCTATTGCCCAGGCTGGAGTGCAGTGGCATGCATGCTCACAGCCACCCCAGCGTCGACCTGCTGGGCTCAGGCAATCCTTCTGCTTCAACCTTCTAAGTAGCTGGAACTGCAGGCGCGTGCTACCACACCCAGCTAATTTTTGATTTATCGTAGAGACAAGGTCTCACCAAGTTGCCCGGGCTGGTCTCGAACCCACAGGCTCAGGCAATCCACTTGCCTCAGCCTCCCAAAGTGCTGGGATTACAGGCTGAGCCACTAAGTCTGGCCGATCCCTGCATTTTTAAATTAAGTTGTGATAGACAAAATTCTAAGGTGGCCCCCAAGATTTCCCTTTCCCAGTGTAAATACACCTCTCCTCAGTTATTCAATGGAACACTGCTGCTGTGAAGGAATTTTGCAGATATAATTAAGATTCCAAATCAACTGACTTTAAAGTAGAGATATTATCTTGGTGGGCCCAGTCAAATCGGGCAAGCCCTAGAAAGGGATGGAGCTATGCCAGGAATGAGATTCAAAGTGTTAGAAGACACTTCCAAGCCGGCTCGGTGGCTCAGCCTGTAATCCCTCGCTTGGGGAGGCTGAGGTGAGTGGATTGCCTGAGCCCGCGGGCTTGAGACCTGCCTGGGCAACTTGGCGAGACCTCATCTCTACAATAAATAAAAAAAAATCAGCCGGGCATGGTAGCGCGCGCCTGCAGTTCCAGCTACTTGGAAGGCTGAGGCGGAAGGATCGCCGGAGCCCAGCAGGTCAAGGCTGCGGTGGCCGGGAGCGGCCACTGCACTCCAGTCTGGGTGAGAGTGAGACTCCAACTCAAAAAAAAAAAAAAGAAGACATTTCCATGTAGGGAGGCAAGTCATGTGGCAAGGAACATGATGGATGCCAGGACCTGAGCTCACAGCCAGCAATGGGACAGGGGCCTCAGTCCTACAACCACAAGGAACTAAATTCTACAAATAACCATGTGAGCTTGATAAAAGACCATGAATTCCATATGAGAATGCAGTCCAGCCAAGACCTCAATTCCAGTTTTAAGAAACTTAGAACAAAGAATTCAGCTAGGCCATGCCTGGACTTAAGACTTACAGAAACTGTGAGATAATAAATGGTGAAGTTTTAAGTCCCTCTATGTGTGGTAATTTGTCATGCAACAATAGAGAACTAATACACATGTGAACAATACATTCCGGGACATTTTTGCTTGCATCACTTTGAGTTTTACTTGTCTATTACAACCAAAATAAACAACTATTCTTGGTTTTTGTGAGACAGTACTTACAGCACTCTGACTGCTGCTCTTCTCTCACAGTTTTTTTGCTCTTTCTGTTGTTCTTTTTTAACCCTAAGGTATGTATTTCCTAAGGCTATCTACTCAGTTTGCTTCACTTTCTATAATTTCCTTCTACTGCATATTGTTCTTAAGTCTGTATCCTGCAACCTACCATCACCCCCCAACAAGCTGCTGGTTATATGCGGTATATGTTCATTATGTCTTTTCCAAGTCCCCCTCCCAATTCCTCCTCTTTAATTTCTGCTGGATGCTAATGGCATCATTGTCTTCTTACCTTTCTCCCATAGTCCATCAGTTGTCATGTCCTACCAATTCAGTGTCTTCTCTCCATGCTGCCCCATGCTAGCTCAGACTCACTCATCCCACAGAAACCTGCCAATTGGTCTTTCTGCCTCCAATATCCCTTCTCTCCAGTTCCAAACTATTTGAGTCATCCCTGTTGGATCAAACTTCCTAAAGCAGAGATTATATAACACAACTTTCCCATGCCATGCCTTCATTGGTTCCTAGAGATTACTGAAAATCTTCCAAATTCTTTATTTGATGTTTAAGATCTGCACAATCTGGCCCCAACCTTCTTTTCCAACTTCTCCCCTCATGCAGGCTGAATCAGTCACACTGAGCTTCTCACTTCCTTTCTGAGAACCCACATTTCTACTCTACATGTCAAAATTCAAGCCCTACCTTCCAAGACTGGCTCAAATTCTACTTTTTCCATGACTGTTTCTTTCATCCCTCTACACTATGACTTTTTCAATGAGAAGTAATTTTTTTTTGCATATGAACTCTTACAGCTTTTTATTCCTTTTCCTTAGGGTACTAATCATTTTATTCCTTATTCTAAAATAGGTGTCACCAATAGTAAACTCCATGAAGGGAGGGTTTGTGTCTGTCTTTTTTTTGTAAGCCCATAGTGCTTTTGCAAATGGTAACCCCTGGATAAATCCATGTTGACTAACTGATTGAGAATGTGGCATTCCACTTTTGCTCTGCTATGTCCTCAAGTCTCTGTCCTCCATGGATATCAAATGAGATAACTTCCTTTCAGGTGACTTGGAGAAAAGTCATCCCCTAACCAATAAGGAAACTGCTAGGTCGATCAATGAAATGTTCTGCAAGAGCTTATTTTCCCTCCTCAGAACTAAAGCTCCCTCTTTGTATTTTCTTTCTGTGGAGGAAAAAGAAGCAACCAGGGCTGCTAGCAATTGCAGAGTTCAGAAATGTTTCCTCGATGAGCACACGGAGCCCAGCAGGTGCAGAGCCTGTCTCCATTCTGCTCACTAAGAAGCTTATATGGCAGGCACACCACTTCCAGGAAATTCCCGGGGGAAAGACATTTCCAGGGCCGAGCTTTCCTGAGAGTTCAGCTGGATCTCAAGAAGAGCTGGAGGGAGGTCAGGGATGGAAAGCAAGTCAAAACTCAAGGTATTCTGAATATGATTTATTCACCATATCATGTGCTCCCCGTTCAGATGACATCTGACAATTTGTATGAGTTATCCGTTGTAAAATTTCTTCCAAACTGGCAATCCTTGGATATTTAGTGTTCATTCGGAACATTTTCTATGCATATTAACCGGTTTGTGTTGAGGAAATCAAAAACCAAAATTAGTAACTGCCTAAAGAACACATAATCGGAGAGATAAATATGCTGAAAAAATTTCTATGATCAAACTTTTAAAAAAATTTGTAATTCATGTTGATCCATGCCACTGTTTCCTATTATTAGCATGGCTTATCACACAAAGGTAAGGCTTTATCCACACAGACAGAGACTCTGCAGGTGTCTGTATTTGTATGCGGGTTACATATCCTTATTGGTGTAGCACAAAGTTTGCTATAAAATATAATTATACATTCAGAGAAAAGCATGTCTGCATATCAAGAATAAAATGAAAATAAAATGTAAGTTGGACAAATAGACAAATAACAAATCTGCACTGACCAGGCAGAGTGACATCTCTAGGAAATTAGTGTTTTAAAGACAAGACGGCATGTGCTCCTATTGACAACTTATTCCTGGCCTTATTTGTTCAACATTCGGGTCCTGCAGGGATTGCTGAAGCACAACAGAAGGAACCATGGCCCAGGGGACAGAGAGATCTTAATCTAGGAGCCAGAGACCACACATCCCCTGAGTTACACATCCCCTTTCTGGCTGCCATGAGTCATCACACACCTTCTCCCTGGAGGAGAGTTTTATTCATGCCTATTTGAAAAGGTCAGTGTTTAGTTTGGGTGCTGCAGAAGTGCTTGGTGAAATAAGGAAGGCGGGGACACAGCCTGTGCTTCATGCTTTGATAATTTCTAAAGCATTTATAAGTCATGAGCTTTGAAAGTCTGAAAGAAGCTAATGTGTGGAGTCTAATCATCCGACTTGAAGTCTTTTTCAGTTTCTGTAACAAAATTAGTAAAAATCCTAAAAAAGAAATAGTTAAATATTTTCCTCCTATTCTCATTTTACAATAATATTAGGCATTCCATGAGAGTATTTCCAATTATTTTATTTTGCCCAATTTCACAAAGTACCAGAGAGCATCAAGATAAAATGAAAAATAAAATGAAAATGCTTCCCTCTCTCCAAGTTCTTTTGAACAGACACAGTAACAGAATTCACCAAAAGTAATAAAAACACAACCTTAAAAGCATCCTATCAAAGTCACAACTTCCTTTTCTTAAATGAATTTTTTTTTTTTTTTTTTTGAGTTGAGGGTCTCACTTTGCCTGGAGTGCAGTGGCATGATTATAGCTCCCTGTAGCCTCGACCTCTTGGGCTCAGACGATCCTTCTACCTCAGCCTCCCGAGTAGCTGAGACTACAGGCATGCACTGCCAGGCCTGGTTATGGGTTCTTGTTTGTTTGTTTGTTTTTTGTAGAGAAGGGAGTCTCACTATGTTGTCCAGGCTGGTCTCAAACTCCTGGGCTCAAGGAATCCTCTGCCTCAGCCTACTCATGTTTAAATGAAATATTACTATACAAAAGCATGGCTACAGCCAGGATATCAAATCATGCTTATGGTACTGTCACATGATTAAAGGCTATTCAAAGCTTTAAAAAGCAGTAGAATTATTTTACAAAACTCAAAATCAGTGACAGTTTTAACGACCTAACTTTTGTCAACTTCTTTTGTCTTTTTTGTCTACCTGTTTTATTAAATTAAAAGCCAACAGACAGGACTCCATAACTTGAAACTCTTTTTTCATGCCATTCCAGGTAGCTGCCTCCTTGTTTAAATAGTACAACTTTCTGATACAATCAGAACAAAAGTACTGCAAGACAAAGGCACTATTGAAAACTTCTCTCCATTTGGAGAAGGTTTCATAAAGTATTCTAGCTTAAAACTGAGATTTCAATGGTCTCAGCTATGAATACCAAGTAAGAGAAATGCCACTTGGCATTAAATCTAGGGATTACCTGTTGGAACACCAAAGGCAGGTATACTTTGATGTGGGTTACTTGGTGCTGGGCAAGTCAAGAGAAATACAATTACCCTTTCTTTCTATGAATGTGGAGTTGAAGATTTGATACCATATTTGGAGCAAAGATTCATTGTGTGGAGGGGTGGGGGAGCACAGGGGAGGGCACTGAATGTGAGCACGCTCCCACAAGCCTGTTTGAGCCCATAATGCATACTCCATCATGAAGTACCTTGTGTTCCACTTGCTACAACATTTCAAGCTCAAATAAAGGCAAATAAATATCAACTGTTATCTTCTGAGTAAAGGACCCTAGAAAGATGCAGCTGTAGCTTTTCTTCAGAATCTAAAACTTGATTAAAATACCTGATGATTGTGTTGTATTAAAAAACCCAAGAGATTTCTTTACACTATGAGCATTCTACAAGCTTCCTTACATCTCTTCAACAACAAACATTTAAAACTCTAGAATTAGCAGCATCTGTCACCTGGTTCAAAGACACACATTTTCGGGGAACAGCATATCCCCATTTCCATGAAGAGGAAGAAGAACAGGGCTTCTTCCTTCCTCCTTCATCTTCCAGATTTAGGGGTTTATCCTAATATCATGGCTCAGGGGATTCTCACACTTACAACTCCTCATATATCAAAAAAGGAGAAAATCACTCTTCATTCCTTAATTGTTTTGTCGAATAAGCTCTCAAAAGTTCATTTTTGTTACCTTTTTCAGGCAAAATAAGAGGTCTTTTACAAAAATTCTATTGCTAAAACAATGGAATTCTCCTGGGAATGACTTCGTTATGGAAATGAAGTGACAGCTTCTTTTATCTAGCCAGGCAGAAAGTCTGCATTTATAAAAGGCATTCAGAGCACTCAAGTGTTGTGTGTGGGAGGACAGAAAATGCTATTTTTAATTCAGATTGCTGCATTCCCCCCAATCCAGGTCTTTTAGTATAATCATAATCATAATAAGACTGATCTAAAAAAAAAAAAAAAAAAACCCTCCCTTTCCTGCTGACCCCAGCAGAAAAAAAAAAAAGAAAGAAAATTAAGAGAATGATTAATACAGCTTCCTTCCATTTTTAGACCATTCTGTATGCTTGGAGATCCACCTTCAAGGCAATCAGAGCTGACTCCCCATTGACCAGAATTAAAAGCATCACATCTTCTCACACAAATCTACATTTTGCTTCATGTGACTTTTACTTTACTGAACTTGCTGGAATCGCCTGGGCCTGCTGGGAAGTGCTGTGCAATGCAAGGTCTTGCATCTGTTTCCAGGACTGAACATTCCTTGGTGACATCACAATGGATGAGTCCAGCAGGGTGGCAGGGCCATGCCAGAAACTTAATTTTTAATTTCAATAACTGGAAGGCCCTTCTGGTAAGAAGGAGGCACCTGAGCTTTTGCTTGGGTAAACACAGGGCTGTCCAAGTCAGGTGTGGGATCTGAGGTGACAAATGGAAGTGCTGGTAAGGAAACAAAGACCAGTATACTGTAGATGACTCTTTGCAGAAGTTTAACATTGGAGGAAACAACAGTGCAGGATAAGAATGGAATCACAAGAGGTAAAATGACTGGCTTAAGTTAGACCACAGGCATAGGATTAGAGAACATTGGCATCAGAGAGGTATTTTTTAATGGAGGTAAAATTCTCATAACACAAAACTCGCCAAGTTAGCTTTTTTTGTTTTTGTTTTTGAGTTGGTGTCTCACTCTGTTGCCCAGGCTGGTGTGCAGTGACATGGTCATGGCTCACTGCATCCTCGACCTCTTGGGCCCAGGTGATCCTTCTGCCTCAGCCCCCCGAATAGCTGGGACTACAGGCATGTGCCACCACACCTGGCTAATTAAAATATATATATATATTTTTTTTGTAGAGGTGAGGTTTTGCTATGTTGCCCAGGCTGGTCTCAAATTCCTGGGCTCAAATCCTCCTGTCTCGGCCTCCCAAAGTGTCGGTATTATAGATGTGAACCCACAGTGCCTGGCCTATTTTAACATTTTTAAAGTGTATAATTTGGTGGCTTTTAGTCCATCCATAATGTTGTGCAACCATCACCACTACCTAATTCCAGAAGATTTTCATCATCCCCCAAAGAAACCCCATACCCATTACATAGTCACTCCTTGTTCCTTTCTCCTTTCAGCCCTGGCAAAGACTAATCTGCTTTTTGTCTCTACAGATTTGCCTATTCTGGATGTTGCATATAAATGGAATCATACAATATGTGGCCTTTTGTGTCTGGCTTCTTTCTCTTAGCATAATGTTTTCTAGGCTTATTCATACTGGAACATGCATCAGTATTTTATTCCTTTTTTGGCTCAATAATACTCCATTTTGTAACTATACCACATTTTGTTTTCTATCCATCAGTTGATGGACATTTGGGATGGTTCCACGCTTTGGCTATGAATCATGCTGCTATGAACATCTGTGTACATGTTTTTGTTTCAATACCTGTTTTCAAATCTCTTGGGTATATACCTAAGAGTGGAATTGCTGGGTCATACGGTAATTCTATATTTAACTATTTGAGGAATTGCCAAGTTTTTCCATAGTGGCTGTACCACATTACATTCCCATCAACAAGGAATGAAGACTCCAATTTATTCACATCCTTGCCAACACTTGTTATTTTTCTTTTCTTTTTTCTTTCTTTCTTTTTTGTAAATTATAGCCATCCTAATGGGTGTGAAGCGGTATCTCACTGTGGTTTTGCTGTGCGTTTTCCTAAACACTCATGATGTTGAGCATCTTTTCACATGCTTACTGGGTATTTGTATATATTCTTTGGAGAAACATCTATTCAAGGCCTTAGCCCATTTTTATTTATTTATTTATTTTAATTTTTTTTTTTTGAGTTGGAGTCTCACTCCGTCGCCCAGACTGGAGTTCAGTGGCCGCTCCCGGCCACCGCAGCCTCGACCTGCTGGGCTCCGGCGATCCTTCCGCCTCAGCCTACCAAGTAGCTGGAACTACAGGCGCGCGCTACCACGCCCGGCTGATTTTTTGATTTATTGTGGAGATGAGGTCTCACCAAGTTGCCCAGGCAGGTCTCGAACCCGCGGGCTCAGGCAATCCACTCACCTCAGCCTCCCAAGGCGCAGGATTACAGGCTGAGCCACCGAGCCCGGCTAGCCCATTTTTAAACTGGGTTGTTTGTTTTGCTGTTTCTGCATTTTAAGAATTCTTCATATACTTTGGAAACTAGATCCTTATCAGGCACAAAATTTGAAAATCTTTTCTCCTATTCTGTGGGCTATCTTTTGAATTTCTTGACAGTGTCCGATTCACAAGTTTTGATTTTGTTGAAGTCCAACTTATCTATTTTTTCTTTTGTTGCTTGTGGGGTTGGTGTCCTATCTAAGAATCCTTTGCCCTATCTAAGGTCATGAAGATTTACTGCTGTTTTCTTCTAATAGTTTTAGAGTTTTAGTTCTTACATTAAGGTTAGCGATCCATCTTAGTTAATTTTTTATACAGTGTGAAGTAAGGCTCCAGCTTCTTTCTTTTGCATGTGTCCCATGTGTCTTTTTCAGTTGTCGCAGTACCATTTGTTTAAAAGAGGTAAGAGGGATTTTAAGTATGGAGTGATTTTAGTCCTTTCTCTTGAAAACTTAAAAAATTGTGTGTGTGCGTGTGTGTGCACATGTGCGTGTATACACATATATTTTTGCAAATTAATTATCTGGCTTTTGATTATACTGTGACTATTTTGAGCATACACTGAATATGTTTTTCCTCATCCCACATTTTGAAGACGCAGCAAGTTTTCAAGAACCATGACCCACCAGAACCACAGTCCTGAGCTTTCAGGGAAGTCAATCAGCTCTTGGGTGGTGCTTTTGCAAGGACTAATTTCCAAAAGCAACAAATAGCTTGAAATTGCTGAGTTTTCTATTCTTTGAGTTCCATTTGCTTCTGTGTTTATTCTTTTCTGATGAATCGTCCCTGTCCTCAGATATCTAGAGATGTCGGTTCTCTTTCCCAGCCCAATACCTACCCATTAAGATTGGCTCTTTGGAGAGAACTTAATAAGTTAATTCATACTAAATCATGTATGACAAACAGAAATGATATAGCATGATACCTAAGACTCTGTTTATTTTAAGCAAAAAGAATAAAGTATAGGTTGTAGAATTCCAGGTATTCAGCCAGTGTAAAGACGGGAGACTTTCAAATTCCCCTAAAACATCCATTCTCAAACTTGGCTGCATATTGTGATCACCTGGGGGGCTTTAGAAAAGACTCATGCCTGGGATCCACCCACAGAGATCCTTACTTAACTGGTCTGGGGTGCAGCCCAGGCAATGGGATTTTGGAAACTCCTCAGGTGATTCTAATAAGCAGCCAAGGTGAAGAATCACTGCCCTAAAGTCAGTCATCAGAGATTGCTACCTATTCCTCCCACGCTCAAAGGTAGCTCTTTTTGCTGCCTAGCACTACTTGCAGGTCACTGGAATGGACATTCAACTGTTTTTAAAAGTCTTATAATTTTATATTAAAACTAACACAACTTGAATTTCTCGTATCAGTTTTCATTTAATCTTCCCAACAAACCTGTGAAAGTAAGTTTGTTATTTCCATATGACAGATGAGGAAACAAACACTGAGAGATTGACTAAGCAACAGCCCTAGATCACAAAACTTGGCAGTGGCAGAGAATGGATTTGCATACAATTCTTCCAGCCCTCCAGTCTATATCATTTACACTGTCTCAGTAATTTCGAAAGGGCTGACCATTATGAATGTGGTGCCAAGGTCCATGACGAAAACAGCAACTGCACATCGTCTGTCTGTCACCCAGGTTGTGGAGTGGGCTGGGGATATTTACTTGTTGAAGAGAATGGCGGGCCCTGCCTTCATCATTTATGTGTGTGTATGTGAGTGTATTTGTGCATGAATGTGTTCACACAAGAGAAGTGGACCTCAAGAGTATATCTTAATTCAAGAAGATAACGACATGTCTTCAATAATGTACCTGGGTAGGGTTTTCAGAGATAGCGCAGGAGTGGTAATCCCAGTACATGATAAGACGGGGGATAGATCATGAAATATCTTTACTGTGATACAAAAATAACAAACACTGAAGAAACTATCACTTCATTCATTTACAAATTAATCTAATGCCTATATATGATTGCAAAGCTCAATCAGTAGAAAATTGCAAGACCAAATGATATCACGCAAAAATCTCCAATGCTTAAATATTCAGGTTCTTTTAGCAGGGAAGGTGCACCTTCCACATAATATCATCTTGTCTGCCAAAGTACAGGCCTTTACACAATAGTAGAATAAATTAGAATTAATAAACCATATTGTTCATGGTGATAGATGCTGGGAGTGGGTTTCAAGTCATTTTTTTCCTCTCTTTCAAACTGGTGCACCCAAATCAATGTGTAGTTTTGTGCTCTCACATACACAAGACTTGAGGGAAAATACATTCCAGTCCTGCCATTTTAAATAGGTCTAACTTACTATTTAAAGAAAAACAAGGAGAGGAGAGTTGTCATGTAATTGTTTTGCCCTGTATTATTATACAAAGAAACTGGAAGAATTTGTACACAGTAGACTTAGGAGCTGCAAAGGGGGAAAGATTGCTGGAGGTTTTCTTAGGCCAGTATCAGAAGTTGGTTAGATGAGAAAAGTTTTCACAAGTAGGAGTTGTACCTGCTTGTCTACTAATTGTAGTGAATCTGTCAACTTTCTTTCCAGTGTATCAAGATCAAAATCATTCTCAGTATGCTCTGAATTGCTACACTTTTAAGTTAACTACTTCTCAAAGTGCTGTTTAAAAACTGACATCTTCAACCACATTTCAGACTTAGAATACATCTAAATTTGCAAAGTCTCATTGGTTCTTATGAAAGTGCTATTTAAAAAAAATACACTTGACAGCCAATCTCTTGAAAATGATTTGTGCAGAAATTGTGTTCAAATTACTTTCTATCAAGACATTTAAGAGAAAATGTGGCTTTCTTTGTAATAGGCTAAAAATAATGATATCCTTTATCTTCAACTGAACATGTACATATGTTGTATAAGCTGTTGCATTTAAACAAATTGAAAAACAGTAGGATTCTGGCTATAGTCCATAAAGAAACAAAACATGTCCAGAATATCATTTTAAGCATAAAAAAATACAATTAACTGTTACTTTCCACAAAGTGCTATTCTACATAAGAATCAGAGTTGTCAACCAGGCCCAAGGCATCAAATTATAAAACCTAATGTCTTAAAAACAGAGAAGAAACTCAGAAAAAAATAATTATTGTAGTCCAATTTTACACAGAGAAAAGAGAGAATAAGAGGAAAGTTATACAGGTGTTAGTTCTACAAATTGTTTTTTAGTTATTAGACAATATGTTATTTAAATTGACACTTATGGCAATAGTATACCTAAAATATCCCTAAGTAGTATCTCTAAAATAATTTCCCACTGGACATTTCATTGAATGCTTATCAAGTGAAAAGTACTGCTAGGTGAGGTTCAGAAATTGATAAATGTTCATTGCCTTGAATACTGAATATTGGTTTTTAAAACACTAAGCTAATTGTCATCAACTCTAATAATTTTTGATAATTCCCCATTGCTAACAGTGATTTTAAAATATTTTTTAAAACTAGAATCTTGCCTTCAAACAAAATCTTATATAGAAGTCTAATACATAAAACAAACACAACTGAGGCTATTACCAATGTCTGGCCCATTGGTTCCTCTGCCTCCTTATTCATCACCCAAGTACTTCTAAAGGCAATCCCATGGGGATGGAGATCAGCGAGGAACCCTTAGGCCACTGGAGAATGTGGTTAACCTCCACTAATCCACTGAGGAGTCTACACTCCTTAACATGTCACATGGGACCCTCAACAATTTGCTTCTTTATTTCACAGCCTTACAAGTTGACTACCCTACTGGACTCATGATACATCATCAATAATAGAGTACTGACTGTGCCCTGCACATACTTTGTACCATGCTGTTTGTTCCTTGTGCTTTGTCCATGCTGTCTCTCAGCAGGTGATCCCTTTTTATCCCTCACCTACTTAATGAGTGCCAAGGCACCCCACAACTCTGCACAGTTGGACAAAGTCTTAACTCTACATATGCATTCATGTTTGGTCCACCATGCTGGGTAGCAAGTATTGTACATACGGCTTTCATCTAAACTAGCCTGTGAGTATCACAAAGACACACAGGATATATTGCATTTATAATTGTACTCCAGCTTTTAGCACAGGTGTTGGCACATGTACTAGTGGCCTGAAAAAGGTTTGTTGAATGAATGAGTGAAGATGGATAGACAGGTAAATGACATAAGGATGCATTATCTTCAAACCAGTGAAAAACTCTTATATAAATATACATAGATAATACATACATCCTTTTAAAAATTGTTCTAAAACACGTACAATATAAAAATTACCATTTTAGCCATGTTACATGTACAGCTCAGTGGCATTAAGTACATTCGCATTGTTGTGCAACCATCACCACCATCCATCTCATGAACTCTTTCCATTCTGCAAAACTGGAACTCTTGTACATGCATACATTTAAAAAATATTCTTTTTTTTTTTTTTTGAGTTGGAGTCTCACTCTGTCACCCAGACTGGAGTGCAGTGGCCGCTTCCGGCCACCGCAGCCTCGACCTGCTGGGCTCCAGCGATCCTTCCGCCTCCGCCTTCCGAGTAGCCGAAACTACAGGCGCGCGCTACCATGCCCGGCTAATTTTTTTGATTTATTGTAGAGATGAGGTTTCGCCTGCCCAGGCGGGTCTCGAACCCGCGGGCTCGGGCAATCCACTCACCTCAGCCTCCCAAGGCGCGGGATTACAGGC
>CAUYQG010256308.1:0-10810 GCA_963574415.1 Tarsius wallacei
AATTTCCGGGGTGCAGGTATAGCAACACAGAAAATGAAAAGCAGCTTGCTAAAGTAGGTTTCTACACTTGCCCAGCTGCTGGCCCTACCCACTGCCAAAAGCCCCAGCAGATTCATTGTGCTGCCTGGGGCTGCGAAACTATTGCTCCTTGGAAAGACAACAAGGACCCATACATATCTCTCATCAGGAAACCAACTGCCTCCCCTTGTAACCAACCTAAAACCTGCAATCCCCTAAAACTCATAGTTATTCATTGGGAAACATTTAGTATTTAAAAGGTATGGGAACTAGGTAAAACATAGGGACTTAGAATATATGTATCAGGACTAGACCCTGGAATGTCATTTACTATTCAAAAGAAGCCTGTCCCCCGCACCCTCAACCCAGTTGACCCCATCTGTAATATCATTCTCCGGGTACCTGAACCTTCTAACCCCATTGTTGTAACCACTCCTTCCACCACCCTTTCCATGCAAGAAACCCCTGTGCCTTCTCCACCACCCAAAAGTCAGTTTCTTCCTATGCTGTCAGCAGTTCACCGGCTTGCTAATGCCACTTGCCCCAACTTAGCAAAAGACTGCTGCCTATGTCTGAATCCCCGACCCCCATATTTCGTGGAAATTGGAACCGTCTCCCCCATAGGAAACACCAAGAGGGATATACGAATCCTCAGTCTAACTGAGGTCCAGTCTCAAAGGCTATGTCCCTGGGGTACCCACCCAACTTTAACTCTGGAAGATCTTCAAGGAAAGGGAAGTTGTCTCCATTCACCGCAGTTCTCATTAAACAGTTTCCCCCTCCAGGCATCCTGCAATGCCACCACCCAAGTTAATGCTGTGGATCTCTCAAGCAGTGAGAGCTCTCAGTTAACTGTAGCTCCCCCCACCACCTGGTTCGCCTGTACACGGGGTATTACTCCATGTGTCGCTCTGCAACACCTACGGGCCACCTCAGAGTTCTGTATTCTGGTGCACATTTTGCCCCAAGTATACATATATGAGGGAACAGAGGGAAGGGAGCATCTCCAACTCCCAGGCTTTGCATGGGCAATACGTGCCGTTCCCATATTAGTGCCTCTCCTTGTAAGCCTAGGAGTTGCGGGGACTGCTGCCCTGGGCACAGCCTCCTTGGTTGTCGGGGACCAGAATCTCAAACAACTAAGCACTCAGGTCAACGCAGATTTAAGTCTATTAGAATCCAGTATATCCCAGCTGGAAGAGCAGGTGAACTCCCTGGCCAAAGTGGTTCTCCAGAATAAAAGGGGCTTAGACCTCCTCTTCATGAAACAAGGGGGATTATGCATGGCCTTGGGAGAAGCTTGTTGCTCCTACACCAAGTCAGGGAAAATACGAGAAGCCCTCGCTCAAGTAAGGGAAAACATCAAACAGAGAGAGTTATAAAATCAGGCCTCGGAAAACTGGTATCAATCTCTCTTCTCCTGGTCCCCCTGGCTTACTACCCTAATTTCGGCAGTAGCTGGGCCTCTCCTCCTTCTCTTAATAGGTATTGTAGGGCCTTGCATTATCAAGCACCTCCTTACCTACATAAAAAAATAGCATCATGTCTGTAAAAATGATGGTTCTCAGGTCCCACTATACTCCTTTATCTGAGGAGTCAATGATTTGACTCCTGGCACAACAAACAGGGGGAGATGTAAGAAGAAACAAAGAGAACAAAGAAAGAAATGTAAGGAGGAAAAACAGGAATAGCTCTAACCTTGAGGCAGGCGTTACTCCTTCCCTGGAAAATTTCTCTGCAGACATTACGCAATTAATTGTACCCTTATCCGCCGCACCTGCGTAACCAGCTACATCTGCTTCTGTAAACTTGCTTGCTTGCCCACGCCTCCAGAATGTTGCGATAAGAGCCCTGAGAAGTCCCAAGTTCTATCTTTAGCCCTCCAGAATGCAAATCTAAACTACATAAGACAGCTCTATGTTGCAGCTCGGGGCCCTTGCTCAGAACTAGTTCCCTGCAAGCAGCCGCTGGCCAGCAGAGCCTTGACTAATAAACCTCTCCTTTGTTAATTTGAGTCAGTGGGCTGTCATTTAATCGCTAGGACCCTACTTCAGATAGATGTTATTTCATAGCTTTAGTTTACATCTCTTACTAATTATTGTTTGAGTAACTCTTTAGAGGTTTAATAGTTATGTGTATATAAGTTTTTGATGTCTGATTCTTGACTTTTAAATTATATTCTTGGGCATTCATTGTTGATTACCAGGAGCACTTAATGTGTAAGAATAGTAATTTATTTGACCAGTGATGAATTGCAAATATTTATTTCCCAATTTTGCAGTTTGTATTTTTATTATCTGAACTTTTATTTTTTGTCATGTCGCAGCTTTTGAATATCTTTTGAAATGTATCTACTTTTTCTGAATTCTGGAATTTTTATCATTTTTAGAATAGCTTTCCCTGCTCCATTATCATAAAACTAATTTCTACCACATTTTTTTGTATTTTATGGCTTCAATATTTGCTTAAAAAACGATTATGAATCTAGAATTATTTTTGATATAAAGTGTTAGATACAAATCTAACTTTTAAAATTCAGATTAGCATCCATTCTTCATTCAAAAATATTTTACTCACTAATACATCCTTTACTATAGCTAAAATTTCTATTTGCATTTGGGCTATTGATAAACTTTCTGTGTTCTACACTGTCCCAATTACTATAATTAATGTCAAGTATAACTTATTCTTCTTCATGATTTTCTCTTGTACTGTTATTTTTACCTGAAACTCAAGGACTTTTTTTTAGAAAGACTCCTGGTAATAACTCCATTTCCTGTATTCTTGCATGTTTGAAAGTGTTTATCTGTTGCCTCCATACTGTAATAGTAGTTTGGCTGAGTATAAAATTCCAGGGTCATTTTTTTTTTTCCCTTGGTAATGTTTTGACCACTATTCCAATCTCTTGTTCTGCGAAAACACACACACACACACACACACACACACACACACAGTGTGTGTATATGTGTAGTATATATATTTATTACAAGATATATGACACATATATACAAAAGACATATCAAAAATATATATACATACATACATGTATATGTACATATATAATTGAGAGATGGGAGAAAGGGAGGGGAAGAGAGAGAGGGAGAGCATAAAACTTTAAGCTATTCTGACTTTTCTCTTTTTAGAAATTAGATTTTATATCTGTATTTCCAAAAGTTTTTTTATACTTGAAGTACAGTAACTTTATTAGGGAATATCTTATTGTTAGTTATTCTATGTTAATTTTTTTCCTGATCCCTGAGTACGTGCTAAATCTAAGGATTCAAGTGTTTATTTACTTATGGAGTTTTAAAAAATTCTATCTTTAAACAAATTTTATTCCATTATTTCAGGTTTTTCTTTGGCAATGCCAACAATACATGGACTAGATCTTTTTTGTTTATTCCTTATAGCTCATTATTTCCTTTCTAGTCCTTTTAACACTTATTTTTCTTGTGTATTTCACTCTGTCCTTATGCTTCTTTTCTTATTTTCAACAAGGCTTCTTTTTCCTTGTGTTCTAGGCAATAAGGCCCTCATTTTTGTGATGATTTTCTTTCCTTTTCTTCATGCCACCCCGATTGTACCAGCTCAATATTTTACCTCTTTCCTTTACCTTGCTGTGTCTTCCCTGAATGCCTGTATTTCTATTAAGTTAAAAAAAATTAAAGACTACAACTTTAAAGTTTATTATTACTAGTATTGTTGTAATTTTATAGAAATGTGTGTTATCAAAATTTTCATCTTCCCTGTGAATGCTTTGACATTTGTAAGGAAAAAAGAGGAAGCCTCTTTACTCCACCATTTTAACACCACAAATGCCATTTTTATTACTTATTCAAGCCTTTATACATTCATTCATTAAGTTGACAAATATTTATTGACTGTGTATTATATACTAGGTGTTGTGCTGAGTTCTAGGGAAATAATGACCCAAAACAGATAAGACTCCTTATTGCATGAACCATATTTTATGCCTCACGTTATTTGTCAATGATTTATATGAAAAAGAAAACTATTCATTTATAAGCATTAATTAGTTTACCAATTGTATACCAATTATAGACAAGAAAAGGAAAACAGCTCTGTGATTTCTAGTCATTCAGACCAAGTAAGAAAGTAATGTCCATGATAAGATCTTCTTTCAAGGCTATGTAAGTATGCTCCTGTATCAAGATGTTAAATTCAGCTTCAATTATTAATATGTTCATTATTAATACAAAGGAAATACTCCCCACTATGCTCTGCCCATTGTGTCTATGTTGTGCTACAAAGCTCATATTATTTTTTGCTCCTTTTATAACAGAGTCCCACATTTATTTTGAAATGTATCTCCAGGTTTTGGGTGGCAAAGGCAGTGCTTTAGTTGTCTATAGGATATAAGCTGGCACCACAATGTATGGAGGCAGACTTTTAGAATATCAGACTCTCTCTATTAAATGTATGCAGTTGGCTAGGCATGTTGGTAATTTATCGAAGAAATTAATAGGCCCTCTATGTGACATTAAATAGCCTTTTAACAACAGTGCACTTAGATCCCACACCAACTTACACAAAATAAATAGCACTGAATTGCCTAACAATCAAATAAGGATTTGTCTTCCATTTCAATTTAAATTACTCTGAAAGATAAGCAAACCTAAAAAGCTAATGGAGGAATAAATCTCTATCTGTGATGTTCTATTTGACACATACGTAACCTCAGTTGTCTTTGGGAAAATAAAGTCACATTATTTATTTTGTTTTTTCTATACACCAGTCATTAGGGCATCCTCAGTAAATAGCACTCAATGGAATACAATAAGGTTATAATATTGTCACAAGTGAGCACAAGGAAAGAAGAACTGGATGTTTCCATAGAAAGGAACACTTCTTTCTGTGCTGTGAAGGATGAAGGAGAGTAAGAGGGAGAATATGAGTTGATATTTGGGAAAAAGCAAGGAAGAAAATTGATGGATTTCAAACCAGATGACTTGAAACATTTGATAAAGCCAAAGATTTCACTTATTCACTTAAATTAAGATATTCACAGTGGGAGAGATACAGAGAAAGAGAAGGGCAGAGCTATGTTAATACTACTCTAATGTACACACAATGTAGTCAATAAGATATGGAAGAAAGAATATAGCAGTGAGAGCCCCACATTCTTATAGCCACATAGTTGATCAGCTGACAATTTTTTCTCTTTCCCTTTATGTATCAATAAGCAGCGACAATAGAATTGAGGCCGGGTGAAGCACACAGGAAGAATAAGCATTTGCAAGATGGAAATGGCAGATAGGCAAGTGGGTGAGAATTAGCAAATCACTGTGTTTGAATGAGTTGACATGAGGTTCAGGTAGACCCAGAGGTAGATGACACTATTGTGGATGATGAAACAAGAGCAGAACAGATCAAGGAGCTCAAATCACTGTGGCAGGTTGTAGTACTGTCCCCACATTTTTGCCTGCCCAATTCCTTGTAAGAGGATTATGCTTCTTCGTCTACTGCTATACGTCTAGCCATGTACCAACTACGAGAAGGTACAGTCTCACACAATTGATGTTGAGGGCCTGGCCACGTGTTTCAATTTGGCCAGTGTAAAGTGAGCCAAATCCCAATAGAATAGGTGAGAAATTTTCTTCAGTTTGCTCTTGCATTTTTGCCCTCTGCCATGAGAATAAATATGTACCAGAACATGACCCAGATGGAGGCTGCCTATCAGCACGGCCCCTGGAACGAGACATGTGAATCAGAGCCACAGTAACCTACAGCCAACATAAAATGAGGACTTAGCTTTTTTTAATTATTGGATTCATGAGAGTGGGCTGCCTCTTCAGCTGGATACTGAATTGAAGACACATACAGCAGAGCCACAGCCTACCTAAAATGAAGACTGGAGCTTTTCTTATGATTGAATCCAAGAATTGGGAAGAACACCAGTGCCTCAAGCAAACAGTTTACATGCAGTAGCAAGGGTAGAAGCAGACTTGAGCGATTACAAAGACTTCAGGAGGTATTGGTGTGGAGTATCATGTATACAAATTTCTTGAAAAGTTTGACAATGAAGGTGAATGGAGTGAAGTGGTGATAGCTGGAATGATGTGGATCCAAGGAAATGTTCCAGCTTTCATGTGCAAGCATACGTGTGTTTGCGTTTCCTTGTGATTTTAAATTTTCCAAAAAAATAGAGTAGCAAGCTTGTATATTGATGAGAAGGATGAAGAAGTGGTGACAAAGATTCAGCTATTGGGTAGAATAGGGGCCTAGCACTGTTGGTGGCTTATGCGCAAGGATCACTGGAGCCCAGGAGTTCAAGACCAGCCTGGGAAAACTGGTGAGATCCCTCATTTCTAAAAAATATAAATAAAAATTAGTCAGGCATGGTGGAATGTGACTGTAGTCCCAGCCACTCTGAAGTCAAAGATGGGAGGATCACTTGAGTCTAGAGGTCGAAGCTACAGTGAGATGTGATTGTGCAACTGCACTCCAGCCTAGGCAACAAAGCCAGATGCTTAAAAAAAAAAAAAAAAGATATTGGGTAGACTGAGAATAACAAGGTAGTGCAATCCTTGAAACCAGTGTAGAGGTGGATGGATCTTCCTTTGATGGGGTAGAAAGGAATGAGCTGATGAGAGAAATATAAATGTTTGCTAGACTTTAATGAGAACCCAGGTGAGACAGATGATTAAAAGATTATGAAGTCATAATGTTTCTAATCTACCTAGTTATGTGATCCTCCCCCCAACCCCAGTAGAACTTATCTTTTAAGACGGATGTGAGATGGAGAATGTGAGTAACTGGGTTCATCCTAAATTGAGATTTTGCTCATGTTGAATGGACAAAGTAGCAACAAAATTAAGCATGTTTGCAAGAGAGCATTTGCCTCAATGGTGTAGGTGTTGTAAACTGGATGCACAAAAATTGAGAAAGGAGAAGATAATTAATGAAGCAGATGAGGAAAGATCAAAATGGAAGCCACGGGTTGAAGGAAGTATTGCAGTAGAGGAACTTGAGCAAATGAGCTGGGAGACTAGAGAGACTTCCTTGGCAGAATTAACTGTTTCCGCCGGTGGTTTCAGAAATGGTACAATTTCTGCTAATAAAGTGCACAGCATGAGAATGGAAGTGAGTAGCTGAGGTGAAGGGATGAGAATATCATTGGAGAAGATGAGGTCAAGGATGAGAGGCCAGGATTTTTACTGGTTAGTAGAAAGGAGTTGAGATGGACAGAGAGACTGTATACCAAGTGTTGAAGTATTCAGTGAATAAAGATGAATGACAAGGAGGATAGCAAATGTCTGAAATAGGGAGGAAATCAAAGAGATATAGACAAGCAGATTGTATGAACGTGAAAGAATCAAAGTTTTGAAGGAAAGAAGGAACAATGTTTAGAGGTCGCAGTAGGGAGTGAGGATAACTCATACTCAATTCATACCCTGATATCCGCTGAGTGTAGAAGAATGCACAGTAAGTAATTTTTTTGAGCACTAAATTTCTGTGATTCATTCTGCAGTCCCCAAAATATGCAAGACTCCCCTAACTCTCTATCCTTGAGACAAATGTGACCAGTGGCTGGACTTTCCTGTTCACACTACTGAAGACTTCACTCCAGTTGTGTCCTTAGGACAGTAGATTATAAAACCAGGACTGAGGAAAAATGAATCTGTCCCTTGAATCTGCTTTCAAAATTTGGTATCTGAGTGTGAAGTGGCTTGATTTGCGGGGGGTTCTCAATCTTCATTGTGCTTAAGAGCCAACTTAGTTGCTGATGAATATGTAGATTGCCAGGCTCTAATTCCTGAAATTAGACAGAAATTCAAAAGGGCTGAGTACAATGGAGAATTGGTGTTTTGAACTAGCCCTCCTAGTGAGTCAGAAGAGTGGTGCATGAACCACACCTTGATAAAGGTTGAAGAAGGAAAGAAAATATAAACTTTAATTCAGGCTTCTGTCAACCACTGATGCTCAGTGATCAAGGATGAGTCACATCATCTTCCTAAATCCAACTCTTCTTGTATCAACAACTGCCATGTATTGGCTCGAAATTGGCTATGCTTCTTATCATAGTAAACTCCAAACAACCATTTTTAGATTACATAGAGCTTTAGTGTTCTCTCTTATGCCATAGAAGAGTGAGGGAAGGCAGTACAGGGTAGGTATAGTAGCTCCATGATTAGCAAGGATCCTAACTCCTTCCGTTCTTCTATCTGACCATTCTAGTACCACTTCCATGGCTTCTGGATCTCCTTTTACTTGAATTCCAGAAGAATTGTGTTCTTTTTTTTTTTTTAAGGAGTCTTCCTAAAGTTCCTACAATGTGTCACCATGTATGTTAGTGGCACAGGGCTACAAACAGCTGCAAAGAAGGCCAGAATATATAGGCGTTGTTTCCAGTGTCAATGTACCCAATCAAAAGTCTAAATTCTTTTACTAAGAAGCAATGGGCACTGGAGATTGGGAGATTCACCATATCTGCCTTGTAGGTATAATAGCTACTATTTTAGTTTGCTAGAGTTGTCATAACAAAGTGCTATGGGCCGGGCTCGGTGGCTCAGCCTGTAATCCCAGTGCTTTGGGAGACCAAGGTGAGTGGATTGCCTGAGCCGGCAGGTTCAAGACCCTCCTGGGCAAGTTGGCGAGACCTCATCTCTACAATAAATAAAAAATTAGCCAGGCATGGTAACACGTGTGCCTGTAGTTCCGGCTACTTGGAAGGGTGAGGCAGAAGGATCATCGGAGCCCAGCAGGGCAAGGCTGCGGTGGCCGGGAGCATGCCACTGCACTCCAGTCTGGGTGACAGAGTGAGATTCCAACTCAAAAAAAAAAAAAAAGAAAATCAAAGTACTATGAACTGGGTAATCAAACAATAGAAATGTATTGTCTCACAGTTTTGGAAGCTAGAAGTCCGAGACCAAGGTGTCCATGTGCTTGGTTTCCTCTGTGGTCTCTAAAGAATCTGCTCTTAGAGAAAATGCTGGCAATTTCTGGCATTCCTTGGTTTGTAGATGTATCACCATCTTTGTCTTCATCTCCATTTGGCATTCTCCTTGTGTGTCTCTCTGTCCAATCCTCCTTTTGTATAAGGATACCAGTCATATTGCATCAGGGCCCACCCTAATGACTTCATCCTAACGTGATCAGCTACAAAGATCCTATTCACAAATAAAGTCACATTCACAAGTATTGGATGTTAGGACTTCAGCCTGTTTTAGGAAGACACAATAATTCCACCCATAAGACCAACTTTGCAATGTTTGTGAAACCCTGCAACTCAATCTCTCTCTCATTTACACACTTTGCTATGTGTTCTGTAAATGACTTTTAGTCCAGTTCTATGTCTACTGTCTCTGCTGGTTTGCCATCTCTTAAAGTCCTTTTCTCAAAACTAGAGGCTCAGTGCCCATCTCTTCTGTTCCTTCTGTGATTATTTATTGACTCAGCCACAGCTTGTGTTCAGATCCAGCTTCTCACTTGCTTCTTTCTGCTTCAATACACCACTGGGTCCTAGACCCTGACGGACCACCTGCACTGATTAGCCCGCCATCTTCAATTTACCTCCTGGCATGGACGCTGTCCATTCAAATCTGCAACATCCATGGATACCTCAGGCCTAACAGTACTTTTGGCTGTGGTACTGAATCACAGCTAGCCTCTTCAACTCCTGCCCAACTCTGCTCAGAAAAAGAGAGCAGAAGACCATGGTTGCTAGGCAAGATTTTTTTTGCACCTGATAAAATAGTTCTTACTTGGAATAAAAAATTCTTTACCCATGGCTACCCAGATTGGCTGCTAGGGTGGATTATATTGTTTCAAACAGCAAAAGATGGCATCAGGTAGAGATTAAGAAGCCAATGCCCTCCTCAGTAGTCCAGATGCAGCTTTGATTCACACAGTTTCTGGAAATAAGAAAGTGAGAGAAAAACAGGGAAGCCATGAGAATCTAAGAGGGAAAAAGGAGCTCTAAATTAAATATTTTTCAAAGTTTTCCAGGGGACATGGGTAACTTGTTAAATATTAAGCAGAGAACTCTCCATCTGACTGTTACAGGAGTATTGTAATGGGAACAAAGGCTGGTTTTACAATGTCTGACATGGTGGGAGGGGGATGAAGAGCCACAAAGCCAAGATAATTTATCAGGAAAAAATAGTGGCTTCCAGCAAAAGGTTCACAGATGCTGCCTTCTAATTAAAATTTTTTAATTTTAGAATACAATCTTACAGGCTCTATACCTGAAAATGAGTGCCTCACACCACATGGTGTCTCCCAGTGTACTGTGAAGGAAAAAGCCAGGGCAGTTTTCAATGACTTATGTCTCCCTCGCTCCCTATCCCTGGATCTTCTGCTTTGTGTTGCCAGAAACCAAAGAAGGGGAAACTTAAATTAAAATAAAAAAAACAAACTAGGTGTCCTGTGTGGGTGTCAACGTTGTCTGGGTCAGGAGATGAGATTGTGTTCTTTAAGAAGACAAGTAAATTTTACAGGCTGTCTCTATTACTTTTGAGAAATAAGGCATCAGTCAATTCAGAGGGATGCCAGGCCTTGAGCCTATGGAACTATGGTCAAGCATCCAGAGTGGGGTTGTTTGGAACAATAACAAGAAGGAAAAGTGGGAACTCATAGCAGCTATCAGCCTTTACAAACCATAATTTTTTTTTTTTTTTTTTTGAGCCTGGACATATCCTTAGTGATCTCATGACTATATTCCAGGGACTGCTGATAGTTGATCAGAATTTGCAACTTAGATTGGATGCATTTACCATGCTTTGTCTAGAGTGTTAGTTTTAATGAAAGACCAAGCTAGTGAGATCATCTC
>CAUYQG010256309.1:0-10191 GCA_963574415.1 Tarsius wallacei
TTGAACTTGGTACTCTGAGAAATTTGGTACTCTGAAGCAATAATGGGAACTGTTGTTTTAACTATTTGGCTAGGGAATTCAACCAGGGAATGATTTCTCTGGGGGCAGTAACTATCCCCTCAGGGCATCCTTCTTCTTCCTTATCTCATGGTCATTTTTTCAGAAGCAGGGACCACTTTTAATACTCCACTCCAATCCCATTAGGATGCCTCCAACTTCTGGGCTCTTCCACCTCAAAGAGCATCACAGCTTTGTGAATCCGTAACCTTTGGTTTTGATTCATCTTAGCAGCAAAATACCTCTAGGGTAAGAGTATCATTAAAAATAGCTCTCATTAATTTAAGAAAAAAAAGCTTAAGCTTTGAGTTTTTTGTTTTTAAGAGAAGGGGTAATAAGGTAGTTCTTACTCATCTACCTATATTTTTACCATAATAGAAACATGATTTTGGAATTTTCAGGATGGAAGAAACAAAATAAATAGTGGGAGCTTAAAAAAACAAGATTAAAAAATTAAATTCCTACAATGGGTCATTTTGCCAGGCTCTGCAGGCAAACTTTATCTGAAGAAATTCTTTTTTGTGCTTTGTATTGAAAGTAAGATTAGGTAGCTAAGGGGGCTATGCAACCCTGAGAACACGACAGAGAAAAACTGCAAGGCATATGATATTTATCAAAGTATTGCATGACTAGTTCAAGCTTATAGAATAACTTGCAAAAAAGTACAAAGATGGCTATTTTAAAGTTTCATACATATTAAGAAGGACTCATACTGAGTACTGTCAGATACAATCAACAAAGTAATCTATTGAATTATACATAGCCCTAGTCTATTGGTCAAAGGAAAAGTAGCTTAGTACTGTGAAACTAAACTTTGAATTCTTTCTATAACATGCTAAATATCCAGATAACCACAGCAGAACTTTCATGTTCTCAATACTTTCAGCTAAACCACAGCACCACCTTGATGAAAAGGGCCAGATATTAAGACAGTTGTTAGGCAGAGTTAACTTATAATTAAAAGGCTGTGGCAACTTCAGTTCCATGACGACCTCCAACTTTAACACAGTCTCGAGGAAATTTGTCCAACTGCTCATATGCCAGCCGCCCGTCTTCTCCTGAATATAGAGCATTAAATATGAATACCAACGCAAACTTAACTTTTTTTATTCATGACTCAAAATAAGTTAATATAAATTGTTTAGGTATGAATTGCTATAATATGCCATGCTAACTTTAGGTAAGGAAAAGCCATCTGTTATTCTTAATTATGTCACTATTTTCTAGGTAATGTTTAGAACAACCAAAAACTTTGGGCTGTTTTTTTCTCTTTTTGCCAGAGACCAAAAGAATGCCAGGGTAGGAAACAAAGTAGAAGTCTTATGGCCATTTGATGTAGATAATTCCTCATAATAGATTTATTTCTGAGCAATCATATGGATTATTGAGTGTATTAGGGATTTCAATATGGTAGATCCTTGGCTTCAATATATTGAACTTTTACATGTATACATTTATATTGATACATCTAAATGATCATTGGTAAAAGGCAAATTGAGGCTTTTAAACTTCAGCTAAAAGTCTACGGTCATACCACCCTGAACCTGCCTGATCTCATCAAACTTCAGCTAAAAAATTACTGTTTGCTATGTAAACATATGGAGATACTTTCTACCAGCCACCAGCTAGTTTGGTTTTGTATGTAGCAATATCTTGAACAATCAAGATGTGTTTGCAAATAATTTAAATATTTTATTCTATTTTTCTATTTTAAAACAATGATTAGAAAATGGGAAAATGAAGTACAGAGACAAGTGATAAGAAGCAGCTTTTTGGACATTTAATACAAGTGAGACAAAGATGGAAAAAATTAGTTGAGCTCAATCAGAAGTTCACTGTGAGGGAAAACAGTAAAAAAAGATTCACATAATTGTGGAAATATATTGATATGAGGGGGTTTTAGAAAAATAGTGTAATTATGGATTTTACAGTACTGTAGTCTTTGGAAACAGAAACCTTTCAATAAAACATAAATCTGGCTTGGAGGTTTTTTTTTCTTTTTTGAGTTGAAGTCTCACTGTCACCCAGGCTGAAGTGCAGTGGCATAATCATGGCTCACCACAGCCTTGAGCTCCTGGGCTCAGGTGATCCTTCTGCCTTAGCCTCCTGAGTAGCTGGGACTACAGGCGTGTGCCACCACACCCGGCTAGTTTTTATAGTGATGAGGTTTTGCTATGTTGCCCAGGCTGGTCTTAAACTACTGGTCTCGAGCAATCCTTCTGCCTTGGCCTCCCAAAGTGTGGGGTTACAGGCATGAGCCACCATGCCCAGCCAAGAAGAAAGGCTGAATTTAAATGGTAATTGCAGATGGTCTCTGACTTACAAATGTTTGACTTGATGCTTTTTTGACTTCAATGGTACAAATGCCACATGCATTCAGTAAAAACCATTCTACCCATAAAACCATTCTGTTTTTCACTTTCAGTATAGTATTCAATAAATTACATAATATATTCAACATTTTATTATATAATAGGCATTGTGTTAGATGATTTTGCCCAACTGTAAGCTAATGCAAGTTTCAGAGCATGTTTAAGGTAGGCTAGGATAAGCTATGATGTTCTGTAGGTTAGGAGCAATAAATGCATTTTCTATTTAACAATATTTTCAACTTACAATGGGTTTATTAGGAGGTAACCTCATTCTAGTCAAGGAACAACTGTATTTAAAATTAAGTCATAGCAGCCAAGTGAATTGCTCAATAGCTACATATGATTACTGTCTGTCATATTGGACAATGCACACATAGAACATTCACATCATCACAGGGGAATATATTGACAGGTCAAGGCTAAAATACGGAAGTGATCCCATACTGGTTGATAAACAATTGTGGCTCTGAGCCCTTTGAATGCCTGCAATGACCTTCTGTACTTTGTCACAGGGATCTTTTTTTTTTTTAAGTCATAGTCTCACTCTGCCACCCAGGCTGGAGTGCAGTGGCATGCTCGTGATTACTGCAGCCTCAACTTGATGGGCTCAGGTGATCCTTCCACATCAGTCTTCCAAGTGGTTGGGACTACAGGTGCACACCACCACGCCCAGCTAATTTTTGACTTATTGTAGAAATGAGGTCTCCCCAAGTTGCTCAGGTTGGTCTCAGACCCCTTGGCCTCCCAAAGTTCTGGGATTACAGGCAGGAGTGAGCCTTGTCATAGAATATCTTATCAATTCCCACTGAAAATATTACTTTCACAATATTAATTCAGGCATTTGTGTGAGAGAAAAATGTACCAGTACTTGTGTATTAGAGTAAAAAAAACAAAAAAGATTCATAACACTGAGTTTAAAGGGTTCTCAAAGTTCATATTAGAATCACCTGGGAGGCTTTCAACTATTGTAAAAAACAAAACAAAACAAAAAAAACTGATGCTAAGGAACACTTCAGATCAATGAAAGCAGAATCTTTGGGAGTGGAACCCAGGCATGGCTATGTTTTAAGTTTCCCTGATGATTCCAATGTGCAGCCAATGTTGAGAACTGCACACTGGTGCATGTGTGGACGTGGGTCTGGTGTGCTCAGTTCAAGTGAGTCCTGGGGCACATTCTGTAGGGATCAACTTCCTTAGGGTGCACTGGAGATAGAAGCTTCATTGGCTTTGCAAATGCCTGACTTACCTTCATTGTTATTTTGGAATACTAAGGAATAAAAGAGTTTATTTTTATTTTTTGAGTTGGAGTCTCACTGTCACCCAGGCCAGAGTGCAGTGGCACACTCACAGTCACCCCGGCGTCAACCTGCTTAGCTCTGGCTATCCTGCCTCAGCCTTCCAAGTAGCTGGAACTACAGGCGTGCGCTACCACGCCTGGCTAATTTTTGATTTATTGTAGAGACGAGGCCTCACCAAGTTGCCTGGGTTGGTCTTGAACCAGCAGGCTCAGGCAATCCACTCACCTCGGCCTCCCAAAGTCCTGGTATTACAGGCGGAGCCACTAAGCCCAGTCGATAAGAGTTTAAACTAATAATACCCTGAGTACATTTTAAGAGACTTAAATAATTTCTATGCCTAAAATAGCCATCAAAAATAACTGTTTTATCCTTTAAACAAACATATGCTGTCTAAGATTTCTGTGCAACGAATGATATATTCAATAGAAGAATGAAGCCTTATTAAACCCATAACTGTAAGAAAGAAGGCCTAACAATGAATTGGATTTTTATGATGATTATAAGTGTCATGAAATTCTCTTTCACATTATTAAGCTACTATACCAAACTAGGACGGCTTTTTTTCCAGGTTGTATTATTGACTAGATTATGTTTGAGGACTTTCAGGAGTATAGTTTTTACACTTTAAGAGTATATTGTAGAAAAATCATTTTTTCTTCTTTCTTTGTATCTGTATTCTTTTTGTTTATTTAAAAAAAGCTTCAATGAATATTCTTGTTCATATATTTTGAGTCACTCATCTAATTATATAGGAAAAATCCCAACATAAAACAATTGACTCATCATACATCATTCAACCCTTCATACTTGACTACATAATCCTAAAAGTGTGTGCATTTAAAATTTTGAAATACACTGTCAAATTTTATCTCAAGAAATTTATACCCATTTTACCTTAGCAGGATATGAATGCTTGATACCCAGAGCTATCAAACACTAGATAACTTAAAATTTTTATAGCAAAAAAGGAATCCCCATTCTTATTTTAATTAGTGTGTCTTTGATTACTAGTGTAGTACAGCATCTATTCAAATGTTTATTGGCCATCTTGTATTTCTTGCATTTCAATATCTGGCTGTTCTGTACTCTTCCCTATTGTTGCTCCCTTTCAGAATTTTTTTCTTACTATTTATTTTTGGTTGAAGTTTAAATAATTGAATTAAAGATGTAACTGACATTGTATTAAGCATATTGATTTGCTCAGAGAATAACAGTATTACCAGAGTGATGATTTGCACTAGAACAAAGTGAGACTCTTCATTTGGTCTCCCCTTTTTATGATCTTTGATGAAGTTTTATAACTTATAAAACTTCTTCGTGTAAGTCTCAATCCTTTATTTTTTTCATATTGTTCCCAGATGTTCTATATGTTAAACTGTATTTTGTATCAGAATGTTTGCCACTGCATATCCTACCTGATTCTTCTTGTTAAATAATAACTTTCAAGTTTTGTACTTTCATTTATAAGAAAAAAGAAAAAAAAGGAAAAATTACTTATAACAAACTATTTATATTTTTTCCTTTTTTTTTAAAAAAGAGATGGGGGTCTTGCTCTGTTGCCCAGGCTAGAGTGCAGTGGCATACTCTTAGCTCAGTGCAGCCTTGAACTCCTATGCTCAAGTAATCCTCCCACTTCAGCCTTCTGAGTAGCTGGGACTACAGATGGGTACAACCATGCCTGGCTAATTTAAACCAACAAAAAATTTTTTAGAGATGTTATCTAGGCTAGTATTTATGCTTTTAAAATTTATTTTATTTTATTTATTTATTTTTATAGAGATGAGGTCTCATTATGTTGCCCAGGCTGGTCTTGAACTTCTGGGCTCTAGCAATCCACCCGCCTTGGCCTCCCAAGGTATTGGATTACAGGCATGAGCCACTGTGCTTGGTCAATGCTTTTTTAAATACTGAGTTAAAAAAGGCTTTCCCCACATTTCCAAGTTCCAAAAAAAAAACCTTTATAAAGTAAAGTGAAGGGGAAGGGTTACCTGGACATTCCAGAATTTAAAAAATACTCCAGTTCTTTTCTTTGGTGTCAGGACTTGGGTGAGTAAAGGTCAGCAGGGCCACCAGAGGTTATCCTGGGAGTCAGGGTGAAGCTGAGGTACTGAGGGTTTACAACTTTTCAGGGGATGCATTCCTGGTACCTCAAACAATCACTGTCCTCCAGGGAGTGCCAACCCCCACCCTGGCAACCCCACCTAGATTCCTTATTACCTCTGCTTTAGGATTTGACATCTGTGTTCTGATTCCAAGTAGTACATAGCCCATATAGAAAGGCTCCAGAGAATAAACCTTACTCACAGCATCCAGACAAAACAAGGATTTGGGGTGATATGGCCATCATCAGTTCCTCTTATTGTGTTTGTGTATGAGTAGAGCACTTACAGGGGGAAACACTGCTAAAACAAGAAGCCTTCACTGTTCCTTTTGAGAGTATCAAAAGTAAACAACCATGTAAGAAAACAAAAACCAAAAAAACTCACCAAGAGACAAGAGGGTTTCTGAGGCCACATTTCTGATTTCTTCAGTATCAGACTGACACAATGTCACCAGCATTTTAATGCTTTCAGTAGCCTGTGGGGGGAAAATAGTTCAGTGTTTTGATGTTTAGGTCAGAGTCCCATGAGACATGGCATTTCATAGCTGGTAGGAACTTTAAAAAACATTTTATTTAGGGGTTCTCAAACCTTGCTGAGTGTCAGAATCACTTAGGGAACTCCCTTAAAAGTACAGACTCCTGGTGTTACTCCAGACGCACCATGTTGGACTTTCCTGGGATGCAGCCCAGAATTTGTACTTCCAGGAGCTCTGATGGTCAGCTGAATTCCTCATTCCACAGTGGACTCCAGGTTTAGAGTGAAGTGACTGGCCTGCTTTTCTAGAATAGAATCCATTTTCCCTAGTTCTTTCCACTGCATCTTACTGACTCTAAAATAGCCCCAGTTTAAGAATTCTTAATATTTAGCTTATATACTAAAATAGAGTAGGAAAATAAAATAATAATGGGAATTTTCCCACTTGTTTATTCTACAACATTTACTAAGCTCTCTTTGAACCAGACGGTTCACAAAGCATGAGAGATTCTGCAACAAACCAGATATGGTCTTGGCCTTCAAGCATTTACAGTTTAGTGATTAAAGCCTTTGCTTTAACCTTCACAACATGTACATCCATGAAAATTCACCAGGTCACTGTATCCTCATGTCTTTATTTACATGAGGTCTCTATCACTGACTTTCATCACTGATATATCACTGGATATCAGAAGAGTGTCTAAATAAATAACAATCGCTGTGGACTTTTTTGGCCACTGAAGGTAAGTTTTTGACCAAGTAACAAGGAAGACAAAAATTCCCAGAGTTGTTTTTGGTCACAGGTCATTAACTTTTTCTTTTGAGGCATTAATCCCTTTCTTCATGTCCCATCAGGCCTGCAGGTACCTGCCCCTTGTCCCACACACCATTCCAAGAGTTCGACAAGTTCCAAGGTGTGGCCTTCTCATATTTTTCTCTTATTTTTTTGTGATGAAGGTAGGTCAAACATTAAATCTTGCCTTTTGAAAGAGAAACTTCCATGTTGGGAATTCTCAGCCTTTCTTTACTTGTTTACACTCTGGCTCTCTCCCTGGTCACTGATATCTCCCTCTGACACAATCAAGATGGCTTAGCTGCTTATTAAAGAGAGTTGGTGGGGAGGGATTTGGACATTTAGTGGCACAGTGAATTTTAGTACTTTGCAAATCTTATTTGTTCAACACAATAAACATTAGTGAAATTATCATATCATCTCTCTGTTTGGATAAGATATACTTTTCTTTCTTTTTTTGGGGGGGGGGGGTTGGGGTCTGACTTGCCCAGGCTGAATGAAGTGCAGTGGCACAATCATAGCTCACTGCAGCCTTGACCTCCTCCCACTTTGGGCTTTTGAGTAGCTGGGACTACAGGTACACCACCATGCCTGGCTAACTTTTTATTTTTATTTTTGTAGAGACGAGGTCTTGTTATGTTGCCAGGCTGGTCTTGAACTCCTAGGCTCGAGCAATCCTCCTACCTTGGCCTCCTAAAGTGCTGGGATTATAGGCCTGAGCTACCATGCTGGCCAGATATACTTTTCTAATCTGACCTAAAGGCAAATTGATTCCCTCAGGCTATTGCAAAACATGATTATTTGCTGCCACTTACTGACTTTAATAAAACAAAGTTACATGTAGTTACTGTTTAAGGCGAAAAAGGACTCCCCAAGCTAATATACAGTTCAAAGGAGATGAGAAATACCACACTAAAAAAGATACTTTCAAATATGGAACAAAGCTGTTATATACACTTGGCTGAGTCTGGTTCAAAGCTTAACTACCAGGGGGCTCCGAGACCGGGCTTTACCTCAAGAGTTTTCAAGGCCAAGCAAGCTGCCTTCTGGAGCTGAAGGTTTGTCTTTGTTAGTGCTTCACAGTAATAGAGCAAGGCCTGAAAGAGAAGGCATTTTTATTTGTTTGTAGTTTAAGAGATACAAATAATTTTTATTCCCTGAGATAAACTAGAGCATATATTCCAGTTTTGTTCTACCTTCAGAGCAAAAAACAAAAAACAAACAAAACTTATGAAAATTCATGTTGATTAAAAGAAGCAACAACATTTTAATGCAGTAGTAAAATTGGAGATGAGTGAATATTTCCAACTTGTCTAGGTGGTGAGGAGCATAAAATAAGAAATCAACACACACAACTTTTTCTTTGTAAAAATAGTAATAGTTATGGTTCTTGAAGCAAGATTCCAGGTTTACAGTAACACCAGGTCTCACCTAGGCATTTTTGTATAGCTTTAGCCCTTCATATCTAGTTTCAAGAATTTAATGTGCTAACTTTAGTTATTCCTTATAAGAAAATATGGCAACAGTTCAGGCATTAGGGGTCAAACATTTCTAGGCGGTAACTATCACTTAACTAGTATATCATCTTAGCCAACTCTAACTCTGTGGAGACACATTTTTCTAATCTATAATGGAAGATGATAACATCCAACTTGTTAAAAATAAGATAGCTCAGCAATGCAGCACAGTGCCTGGTGTTTAGTAGGTACATAGCAATTGACAGTTTTTATTATTTCTTGTTTTTTCTGACTAGATTGAAATCCCTTCAAGGGCAGGGACTTTTCTCCCTCTGTTTCTACAGAAAATCCTTTACACATTGCCAGGGAAATTGTAGGCACTTAATTTAGACTTATTAATGATTAAATGAATCTGAGAGAATAAACATGAGAGCTGAACTGGAATGAAAAAAAGAGCATTTAGTTAGTGGCATGTGCCCTAAAAGTAAAAGTCACATACAGAAAAGCTAAAGGAATGTTGTATCACAATTGTTTCTAAAGACAAACTACAACACTGGCCCTTCACTGTGACAACAGAGTATCACAGTCCTGCTCACAGAAAGCAGCACACTCAACTCTGGGCATCCACTGTTGTCAACATTGCTCACTATTCTTTAATTTTCCTTCTCTCTTTTCGATGGGGGTGAGAATGGTTGGCCCCCAGAACAGCCTTTTGAGCTAACTCCACTAAGAGACTATAACCTCGGAGGAAAGAACTATATAGAGATCACCCTCTTGGGCATCAGAATGGATGATCTTCTTGTGAGAGTACACAGACATCCCACTCCACCCTAGCTCGGGTAATGTCTTAGACAACAAACTCTTCTCGGAGTTCGACATGGGACTTTTTCAAGGACAGTTAAAAGGCCACATTTAATTTTGTTGAGCTAATCTGAATTTTGATAAGGGTTTGTTTTTAGATTGACTGTACAAATTGTAAATGGCTTCAGAGGACCAAGTTCATTGCTTGTACAAGACCCCAGTGTGCTTAAATTACAGATCCCTGTTACATCTGGATGGCTATTGAATTAAAGCTGAGGAAGAGGTAAATGATCTCTTTTGCAGCAAGAGGAGTTCTGGCTTTGAAAATTAAAAATATCCTAGCTCTTTCACCCAATCGCTTGATGACTTGACCCCAAATTACTCATAAAATATGCCTATACATAGATGCACACATACACACACATGTTCACCATAATATTTTTCTGAGTTGGAAATTACACAAATGCCCATCAACATAAAATGAGAAAATAAATGCTAGGATATCTATACACTGACATGGCACTAATTCATAAATATAATGAAATAAATTAATATGTTCTGATGTGGAAGAAAAATAGCCATCATATATCATATTTTAAAAATCAGCTATGAAGCCATAAAAAAAGAACAAAATCATGAATTTCACAGCAACCTGGATGGAACTACAGTCTATCATACTGAGTGATCTCTCACAGAAACAAAGATCTGAGCATCACCTGTTCTCACTCATATAGTAGGCCTTGAACATCTATCATAATACTAAAAGAAAAGGAATCTAGGTGGGGTTGCCAGGGTGGGGGTTGGCACTCCCTGGAGGACAGTGATTGTTTGAGGTAC
>CAUYQG010256311.1:0-11685 GCA_963574415.1 Tarsius wallacei
GAAAAAAAGAGCAGATTTCGAGCATTTTTTGCATAAGTGTTAGTACTAAAGTCTCCCTCTAATCCCAACTCACATGACTGGCTCTCACTTCCAAAGGACGCGGCAGTGAAAGACGAGAAGGACACTTGTGAAACCCAGTCGTCTGGGAGTGCTTAAATATCGGTAAACATAGAACCCAAACCCTGCCATAATCGACACGCTTTTAGAACATTATTCCCATAGAACTTACTCATCTCAAAATTGCAGTCTGCATTTCCTTAACACAGTGGGATATCACACAAAATACTTGGCCCTGTTACATGATCAAAATACCACATTGAAGATAAACCTCCAATCAAAAAAGGCAATTAAGACCTAAATCTAAGTACATTCGATTACCTCCCAACACTGCTTGTGTAGTTTCTGGAATGCGGCCCTAAGAATGCTTGCATCATAATTTTTTTTTTTTTTTGAGTTGGGAGTCTCACTCTGTCGCCCAGACTGGAGTGCAGTGGCATGCTCCCAAACATTCAGCTTTGGTTTTCTCCACTATGTTGGTATAGGAGCATGGGGAGCGGCTATTAGTACGCACACCCTCACTCTCTTTCCCTTCCTCCATCCTTGAGTTGCCGTGGCCAGAGCTGCGTGGCTTTTGGTTTTGGGAAGAGAGATGGGTGCCATACCCGCGTCCAGACAGGCAGATTAATAAAGGCAACTGCGCTCAGCTCCCTGCTAAGATAATGATTGAGTTAAGCAGAAAACAATCACGGTGTCTGCATCTCTAATGGGGAAGGCTAATGACAAAGAAAGGCAGCAACATTTGGGGATCACGTTTGTCGGAAGGAACAGCCAGATTGTTCTGCGATTCTTAAATCATAACGAATTTGACGAAGGACGAGCCTCCTAAGAGCTGGCAAGCAAAGCTAAGAGTTAGGAAATATAAATCTCATCTTCACTGATGCTTCTGCTGCTTGTACTTTCAAATCTATCATCACCAGAGAGAGAGAATGATAACTACTGTTCCTTAAAGAAGAACTCTGAAAAACGAAGTGGGAAGACTGATCCCAACGCTTCTTCCGTTGAAATTTTAACTGGATATTAGCTTTAGAAGAGGCAGCAGAAATTCCTTTTAGAAACGTAAACATTTTCCTGTGAGGGAGAAATCAGGTCAATGTTTTCTCGTCATTAATAAACAATGAGGACTTAAATGAGATTAGCTAATTTTAAAATGTATGATGTAGAGACACGAAAACTACAAGTAAGCTTGCTTTTTTAACTGTGTGTGTGTATGTGTGTTTCCCTGATCCTGTAGGTAAGTCATAGTCACCGTAGGACACGTGTGAAGTACACAAAGTTCGAGGTCAAGGCAGGAGTTCAACACCAGCCTGGGCAACATAGCGAGACCCTCGCTAAGTAGAATAATTAGCTGGCCATGGTGGTGCATGCCTATATCCCAACTATTTGGGAGGCTGAGGCAGGAGGATCACTTTGAAGCCAGGAGTTTGAGGCTGCAGTGAGCTATGATCGGGCCACCGCATTTCAGTTTGAGCAACTGAGCCAACCCCGTCTATAAAAAATGAAAATAGAAAAGCAAGACATCACTATTCTTTGGCTTTTTCCAGTCGTTTTGCTTGGTTCAAGCGTCCAAGTGGTTTCAGCCAAGTTGCACTCGGACTTCTGCAGTGGCGGCCTGCGTGTCATTCCTTACGCTGATGGTTGTCTCGCAGGCCACAGCTGCTGTTTCCAGACAGAGACTCATGGCGTGCTTCTCCTTCCTGCAGAGATGGGCTCAGGCAGCACATGGAGTTTGGGGAATCTTGGAAGCATAACCACTGCCATGCAAAAGCATACTTTGAGCTTTTTATGGATAATCATCTTGCATTTTCTTCATGACCTCCACTATAAAGACGGGTGAACTGCACCCCAAAAAGCATCCCATTCCTCTCCAGTCCTCGGTTCTTGTGTCTCAGGACAGGCGCACAGCTGACAAACGGCCACAAGGTAAGATTCGTGCTGCATTGTGTGTTGGGTTTGAATGCCCTCCCTTGTTTGCTGACAGTCTCTCAGCCTCCGCACCGCTTTGCACCACCAACAGGGTACCCTGTGGCCTCTGACTTTCCAGCCTCCCCCAAGTTTATCCAACACGTCCCATGTCATGTGTGAGGAGACATGGGCTCCCTGAATAGAAGAGCTTTCCAGGGAGACCCCGGCAAAGACAGCCTGGACCTCCAGCCTCCCCACACTGGTCTGGGCCTCCTCCTCGTGTGGGAGTCAGGGCCTCACCTCCTGCCCTCCATGGAGCAGGTGGGGAGGCGTTGCAGTGGACGATAGCAGCCAAATCCTGGGACCGAGGCCCACGTCTCCCCTGGAATATGGGGACTCTGAGACCCACAGGGCTGTGGAGAACCTGGAACCAAGTGGATGCTCCCTGAGCAGGTTTGAGGCACATCACTCTGAGAGGGTCCCACCCACTTTGGAGAAAAGGGAAGGCACAGACGGTCTTTACCAGCAGTCCAGCGACGCCCATGGGAGCAGAGGCTGCAAGGTGCCCAGAGGGCCTGGAGAAAAAGGGGTGGCAAGAGCGTCTGTGGGGAGAGGGGACAGGAGCTGCCTCCATAGACAGGGGACAGAGATGGGGCCTCCATAGGAGCTGGTAGGAAGAAGCCAGCTGAGGTTTGACAGAAATGTGAAGGCCTGCAAGGGCTGGCACCACTGTGTAGGGGAACGGGGTGCGGCTGGCCTTGAAGCCCAATTGCCTGGCAGCAGGCAGAGGCTGGCCGCTGCCTCTCCAGACCCAGGCACCCAGCACTGCCAGACCAGGACGGAACAGCCTCATCCAGTCTCTCTTGTCCAAATACCACGTGAGATGCACATGCAAGCTTAAAACTCCTGGCGGCCATATTATTCTTAAATGAGAATGAAAATAAACAGGTGCAATTAATGGAATAGAACGTGTCACTTAATCCAGTAGATTCAAATGATCAGCTCGACATGTCGTCAGTATAAAGATGATCAGTGTGATGTGTTATTATGTTTTGTGTTATCCATAAAAAAACCAGCGAGCATTTTGAACTTGTAGCTTCTCTCCTTTTGGGAGCTAACTTTTCATCAGAAGTATTTGATCTGATTTGAGTCTTTATAAAATTGGCAGCTGAAAAAGCAGGACTCACGCATGAAAGTGGCCGCAAACTGCCAGAGATTATTCTAATAGCTGAATCTAAGATCTGTTTCTACTTATTGATTACATAAGATTAAACTACATTTGCAATTCAGGTCCTCGGTTACACTGGCCGCATTTGAAGAGCAGTTGGGGGCTCAGACTGTCTACCATAGCCCTGGGTTGGTGTTCCACCCAAGGGCCAGGCAAGACCCTCGGTCTCTGGAGGCGATTTGCTCTGACCCCGGCGATTGCAAGGGAAACCTAAGGCCCAGCACCGTGCCCTGAAGCAAGAGGATGCTGTCTGTGGGGAAGGCACAGGGAATTCTCTTCCGCCATGACCAGCCTCTGATACCGCAAGGTCCGGCAGTGATGAGGTGGGACAAGGACGCTGAAGAGGCTCTCTGCTGAAGCCCGGGAGTGTGAGGCCCACCCGAGGGAGTGCAGGGAAGGCCCAGCTCTGACATGGGCCAACTGCATCGGGCAGCCACAGTCCACACGGGGTGGGGACAGATCCCATGCCGGGTGGTCCAGGAGCCACTACAAGCTGAAGGCAGAAGAGTGACACTTCAACGTTCCGGACTCAATGATAAGGGCAAGGTAAGAGCACCCATGCAAGAGGAATGATGAGACTGTCCTGGGTTGACCATTGCTATGCAACGGCGAAACCCAGCCCTGCTGAGTGCCCACGAGATGACACAACCCGGCCTCCCGCTGAAAGCGGACAGAATGCCGCTGGCCGACTCTGGGCACAGACTATATCTTCCACAGTGTCTCCATGCCCAGAATCCAATGAACTTTTAAGGGATCCTCCCACAGGTGAGCCAAGGGGATGCAAACTACTCAGTTCTGGGAGAGAAGTCAAGGAGTTGACCCAGGTACAGGAGTGGATCAAATGCTAGAACTCTCAGGTACGAACTGTCGTGTCACAGCATGTTTATCGATGCAGTGAAAAAGGTAAATGGTGAATATGAAATAATTGTCAATTTAGATATATAAATTATTTAAAAGGGACACAAAGTTTAATTTCGGAATCAAAAGCACTCTTTCAGAAATGACAAGTGTCCTTGACAAGCTGAAATCAATACTGATTTCAAAGCCATACATACAGGGGTAATCTTCAAAAACAGGACCAAGACAAGTCAGTAGAAAGGAGAGAGGCCTTTCAACAAATGTTGCTGGAAAAACTGAACATCTGTGTTCAAAAAAGAAACCCTTTGACCCTTGCCTGGCATCTGTGAGGCGCCAGTTACCATCACTCCTAGCTGTGGAAGACGGGACGCTTTCCTCCCAAAGACTGAGAAAATGGCAAAGATTTCTGCTCTCGCTCCCGCTATTTAACATTGTACGGCGCTTTCAGTCAGTGTAATAAGGTAAGAAAAATAAATCATAGGACTATAGACTTAAAATAATGAGTTCTTAAAAATGTACAGACAACATGATCATCTAGATGAAAAATCTCAATGGAAATAGATCACTGGATATAAGCAATGTGAAAAATAATGTAATGTATTTCCCCATATTAGTAAAGAATAACTGGAAATTGAAATATGAGGAATAACATTGACAATAACTTAAAAACACAAGACATTTAGGGACGTATCTAAGAAAATATTTGTGCATTTGCGTACCATAAGCTATAAAGTACTCATAAAGGCAAGTTTTAAATATTTAAACTAATAGAGAGATAAAACATTTATCGATTGAAATCATTTATATTGTTAAGAATTCAGTTGTCCACAAATTGATCTGTATACTTAAGGCAATCTCAGCAAAAATCTTCGAAGGAATTTTTTTGGGCAGAAATTAACAAATTGATTGCAAAATATTTATTTTATAAAATGAAAATACCTACCTAATCTTGAACTGTGCCCTACATCTATAAAGTTAAAACAAATGAAATGAAATTAAAATACTTAAAAAGTCACTCCTCGTTGATTTTCATTTTACTGATGTCTAATTATCTGTTTATAATTTGAAAGACAAGGTCTTGAATTTGATTAGCATTCTTGTTTTCCATTGCTGATCTGGAAACAGCCAAGTCAGTGCCCGATAATCACTGTGGTTTTATCTTAAAACAGATGCTGTTCTTTCACAAAATTCTGTAAGTCCTCCTTTCCCGCTGGGCAATAAAGTCATTATTCTTTTATTTGAAGTTGTCTGCACATATGAGGTCCAGCAATTAGGTTCACCAACCATCCTAGAAAAAGTGCTTCATACCTCACTGCTGAATATCACTATGGTCACCTTTGAAGTTCTCCCCTTGGGCAGCGATGCATTGATGCCAGCGCCTAGTCCACCTGTCAAAGCAATATTGAAACATTTTTTCTGGAATGGCCATCAGAGCTGTCGTCGTTATTTATTGAGGTCTGACAATGAAGTTCACAAGCTTGCCACGTGCGCTTAAGTTGGCAGCACTGTACAAATGACTGCTGGAACATCCTCCCTACTCATGTGATGTGGCCCCCGGTGACTTTTGTCTGCCACGGAGATAAAGGAAATATTGAAAGGAAGACACGTGATGACATTCAGGACAACGACGACAGCTCTGAAGGCCATTCTCCTGTCCACCCACGTCCACTCCAGTGCACGTGACCCTCAACCCAGGCAGGCTTCCACACGTCCTGGTCTGCCTCGCATTTCCTTCTGGCTTGAACCCAGCAATGAGCACTTCCGTTGTCCACAATGCTACCCTTCCTGCAAAGCCCAGCTCGATTTAAAACGCTCTCAAAAAGTATCAAGGCAGAACTCATGTGTGTGTCCCCAATATTTTTATGGCATATCTTACAGTAAACCCTGAGCTGTGGCCCTCTCCCCTTGGTGTATCTCTGCTAAGTGATTATTCGCTGAAGCGAATGGCACAGGACCTGGGATAAACTCGATAAGGAAAAGGTCAGACGGAGCATGGAGAAGCACGAAAATGAAAGCGACAGCAAGATTTCCTACATGTGAAAGGCTAGAAGTCCAAACTCATAACAACGGACAAAAGAGACCAACAAAACACTGTGTATTCACATTTCCATTAACCAAAATCTTTTAATTCAGGATTAATTCTCCAAAATCAAATGTCAGGAAAAGCAAAAAAAATTTCCTTTCATTGAATCACTTGAGAACATATGTCAAAGTTGCTTCATACATTTAAGAGCTATTTTTAAAAGTTGACAAAAAACACTGTATCTGTGAGTTTTAATTTTGAATTAACAAAGCTGTTCATCTACAGAAAAATTAGTTTCCGGTAGCACAAAATAAATTATTGGGAAAGAGTGTATTTGTGTGTGTGGACAAAAAATATTCCAAAAAACCAAAATTGTATTATTTAATTGTTTATAAAGCATATTGTCTTTTTTTAGGATTATCAGCATAATTCATGTTTTTATTTAATGATAGGAGAGAATTGCCTTTGCTTAATGAAAAATGACATCCAAAAGCTGTTTCTGTATAATCTGTGTTTGAAGCGGGAGTTCTGCATACATTGTTTTTAAACCTTCAAATATCATCATTTGTCTAATTCAGCTTCTATGTGCATTTTAAAGTTCCTCCCACTCGACATGCATTCTTCAGGAACAGCAGTTTAAAAGGGATTCAGCATAATCACAAGAGGAACTGTTCTTTCCAAATCTGAATTGGAGATTTCTACAGCTCAGATTACTCTGACATATAATGACACTAACTACATTTTTTATGTATGTTGATCTATCTTCATGACTTCCAGGTAAAAGATGACACCAGCCCCCGTGATGCATCTCCATGGAAACTTGGCTCCATGCAGGGAACATCGGGGCCTTCCTGTAGAACCGCTGTTGTCATGGTGATGAGGGCTTCCCCAATGAGCATATGAAATTGACATCTTAGTATTTCCATCAGCGATGCTCTCTCTCAGCATCTCGGACAAGGTACATAAGTTGAGTTATTTAGGGCTATTTGATGTTCTGTAACTGTCTTTCAAGCTGTGGATTGCTGCCTCATTTTCATACAGGCTGAAATATAAGGAGATATGATTTACACAGAATAAGATATTAGGATTTAAAATCATGACATGGATAAGATAATGTGAAATCCAAAATGACATTTCCAAAGGAGCCTAGTGGCACGAAGGGTCTTGTTTGAATCTCCTTTCAGCCCTTTCAGAAGTCAGCTAAATGTCCTATTAGAGAATCTTCTTCTCTAATGGTACGTTTGCTTTTACATCCTTTTAGTTTTATTGATAGGAAACCTGAAGAGGAAATACTTCTTTGATTATTATATCATTACATAACTCATGTAAATCATTGCTACTGATTAAACTCCCCACCCCTGTCAGCCCCACCCCTCTTATAAACAGAACAAACAGAAACAAGACAGGACTCTTGTTCACAGCAACCAGGACTCTGCAGGGTGGAAGGCAGGTGGACACCCCAGGGACCTCGGGACTGAGGAACAGGCTGCCGTAGGGTCCCTGCGCTTAGTTGTTTCTCATGTGTCCTGGACACAGTGCTTCAGAAACCTCCACACAGAGCTGCCAACAGACATGAACCAAATCACTCCAAGATACAGCTGGGACCCAGTCAAGGACAGGGAGAAGGATGACCTCGCAACACAGCCTGTTAGGCAATGCCCAGCCTACCCCAACAGAACACCAACAATCAACCCATCGCCAGTTTCAGGGGTGTCAAAGCGAGGACAGATCTTCCACCCATACCCTGTGTGCTAAGCCAGGGAGTGCCCACAGTTACCCCACCTGGTGTGTAGGCAGGGCAGGGAGGGATTCCCCCATCCCCCATGTGGTAGCAGCAGGCGGTTTGGACCCTTCACCAGAAGAGTGTCTGCCGGGTCCAGCTGCGTCCAGCAAGGTCTGAACCTCCAGGCACTGGGCAGCTCTCAGGGCTGGTCACACTGGACTGTCTCATCCTTGATTACCACAGCGTGTGGTGGAGCACTGAGCCTCCCCCCACTGGCTTCAGACAACACAAGGTCCTGTCCACTTTCCCTGGGAAGGAGTCAGCGAGACTGACGAGGAGAGCTGAGCTTCTAGGGACCTTTGTCAAGGAGTTGGGGCCCACACTGGCTGGGCGGTATCAGAGGGGCCAGAGAGAAGCTACCCACCCTCAACCAATGGACCTGCAGCTACACCTGGCAGGGGACGTCCTGCCAAAGCAGAAGTTTGCATAGGATTCAGAGGCTCATAATCTGATGTTTGAAATGTCCAGGATACAACTGAAACTTGCTTATCATAACACAAACCAGGAAAATCAGACCTTGACTGAGAAGAGACAATCAGCACACACTAACAGATCAGGCATCAGCATTATAATTTTAAAGCAGCCATTATATGAACACCTCCACATGTCATCATACATCTATGGAAATACATCAGGAAATAGAAAATCTCAGCAAACTAATAGAAGTTGTAACAAAAAAATGAAATTAAATACAACTGAAAGAGATATTAACCAAAATTAGAAAAAATGAAATATCAGCAAACTAATAGAAGTTGTAACAAAAAAAATGAAATTAAATACAACTGAAAGAGATATTAACCAAAATTAGAAAAAATGAAATAAAATTGCCTTATTGGATGCACTCAGTGGTGAGGCAGAAATGGCAAAAAACAGAATCAGTGAACTTAATGACAAATTGAGATAATGTATCCAACAGTCTGAACAAAAGGAGAAAATAGACTAAGAAAAAAAGAACAATTAAAAAGGAACAAACAAAACAGTTAACATTTGCTTACTAGGAGGTTCTGAAGGGAGAGAAGACGAGACTGAAAAGTACTCAAAAAAATCATGCCTGATGATGTCTTAAGTTCGGCGAAACACGTCAGCCTACAATTCAAGAGGCTGAGTGAACCCACATCATAGTTAAACTTCCGAAAACGGAAGGCAAAAAATAAATAAAAAGGAATGAAACAAGAAAAGCAACCTCAGAAATACAACATTTCACTTGAGGGGAATCCAAATTCAAAAGTCAGTAGATTTCTCATCTTAAAAATTAACAGTGGGAGGGGGTAGCATGTTGGAGATGGCCTGAGTGACTTTTATTTTGGCCTTCTCAGGATATAACATAAAAGCTTGGGAAGCATTTCGGACATTCGAGAGGCAACGGAAAGACAGTGCCTCCCCATACAAACATACGGCGATGAGGTCGGGGGGCGAGGAGTGGTGGGTCTGCTCCTCCGGCGTGGGCGTTGTTCCATCTTTCCTCTGCCATAACTGGCTAGAAGTGCCCTCTACAACACCCCTTGTTTGAGAAGCCTACACCTAACACCCAGTGAATTCCATCTCTTCGATTCTCTGAGCATCTCTGCACAGTTTGCAAGACATCCTGAATTTAAACACAGTGTCTTGTCTCTTGCATTCATCTTCTGCCTTTCAGACTTAATCATCTTGTATAAAGATGAATCATGTTCTACTAAAAAAATTCACTTACTCTTTAGTTAATTAGTCTTACTTTTATGTGCGATTTATATTTACTGGAGTATATTAAAGGTTGAAAACATATGTATACTACCATGGATGACTTTTAGAATTTTACAGTATGATCAGTTCTGGGCAGTACCAGATGCGTAGACATTAGGATTCAGAATATTTGTGTAACTCTTCCACCAGCCACATGAAGCATGGTCCACCCAGAAGGTATCTGATACATTTTCATTGAAAAAAATTTAAAGACCTCCTGGGTAGTCAAGCCTTCTCCACGGTGCAGATCAATGTTGGTTGATCCAAAAGCCAGTAGAATGTATTGTTTATTTCATGATCCCTTCAAGGATAGCAGAGTGATAGAGTAGCTAAATATTTCTAAATGGAATGATAAAAGTGAGGGGAAATCAAGATGTTTAACTTCAGTGAAGAAAAGTTCTGGAGTCACTTTAAAAGAGTCATCAAACCTATCAGGATTTATGTCACCGTGAAAGGTTATCTGTACTAGCTGGTGACGATATTCCTGTGTGAAGTTTTTTAATAAACGGTGAGGCACAGGCCACCTTGGAGACAGTGGGAAGAAGTCGCCTGCATGTTCGGCAAGCTGACATGAGCTCTGGGACCAGGTTTGGAGTGAACATTTCCACCCAAGCTCAGATGCACAGCGATAGGGTCTCACCTCATGTTTCTCCCCTTTCTCCACTGCCCTCTCCGAGATGAGGAATCCTGCTCGATCTGCATGTGGACTCTGCCCTCAGGTGTGCATGGCTGCGTTCCCACTGCACAACGGCGCTTGTGTGTCGGTGACCCAGACGCTCGTCCTGTGAGGACCATCCTGGAAGGGCATTCCCTTTGCCTCTCAGAGTTTGCTTGGGAAGGTCTTACTTTTCCCAAGAGCAGTTACCTTTGCATTTGCTCCTATGTTGAGTTGTTTTCTGTCCATCTTGCTCTCACTACTCGCTTTATCCTGTTTTGGGGATTGCTGCCCAGATTATTCAGACTGAATTCAGTTTTTTTTTTAATGACTCTCCCTTCAGGGGAGTCCAAATGTTGGATCTACTGGATAAACTGGGGAAAAACTAAAATGAAACAGTCATATTGTTGCTAGTACTGTTCATCTAAGTACCCTGTATCTTAGTATTTTAGATGTCAACCAGACACGTTGATTATTATCTCAATTTCTTACCAGCTCCCTACCAATAGGCTCCACTGGGGAGCTTGTCAAATGAGCTTAATATTAGGTAAGAGGCCGGGCTTGGTGGCTCAGCCTGCAATCCCAGCACTTTGAGAGGCCGAGGCGAGTGGATTGCCTGAGCCCACGGGTTCGAGACCCACCTGGGCAACTTGGCGAGACCCCATCTCTACAATAAATCAAAAATTAGCTGGGCGTGGTAGCGCCCACCTGCAGTTCCAGCTACTTGGAAGGCTGGGGTGGAAGGATCGCCGGAGCCCAGCAGGTTGAGGCTGCAGTGGTCGGGAGCGTGCCACTGCACTCCAATCTGGGTGACAGTGAGACTCCAACTCAAAAAAATATATGTTAGGTAAGAAAGGGCAGAAAAACATGTAAGCATCCAAGAGTGGAAAATACAGTAACTGTCTGAAAGTGATAAAATTATAAATACACACCAAGTCAGCTACAAAACTGTTGAAACAGGGGTCACAGTTCTGATGTTTCTGCAAAAATACAAAAATTGATATTTGCATCAAACTGGAAAGTAAAAACCGATAAATGCCGTAAGCAATTTTTGTAATTCAGTTGAAAACACCACTTCCATCTAGAGAGCATCAGAAGAATCTTACTCTTCTCAGAATCAGTCTATGTCCCCCCCCAGGACACTTCTGGTTTGCCATCCCCATATTAGGACTCTAAGTCAGGGGTCCCCACCCCTCGGGCCATGGACTGGTCCTGTCAGGACCGGGGCCACATGGCAGGAGGTGAGCATTGGGCAGGCGTACTCCCCTTCCCACCAGATCAGCGTCATGTTCCATTGCCCTAGGAGCGGGAGCCCGATGGTGACCTGTGCATATGAGGGACAAAGGTCGTGCGCTCCTTTTTGAAATCTAATGACTGGTGATTCCCCCCCCCGATCGCCCCAACATCCCCGGAAATATTGTCTTCCGTGATGCCCAAAAGGATGGGGACTGCTGCTC
>CAUYQG010256312.1:0-10259 GCA_963574415.1 Tarsius wallacei
CTTGAACAATTATCATACAACCGTAAGAAAGAGATTGGCAGTAGTGAGAAACTGTCAGGAGAGGAGGGGTGGGATTGGCAGTTGAGGGAAACTGTCAGGGGAGGGAGGGGCATACCTCATCAACAAGGGTATCTGCATAATCAACATTTGTATACCTAAGCCTGAATTATACCCCACATCTTTATAATAAAAAAGGGGGAAAAATTTTTTTTTAATTTCTACTTCATTTTTTCTTTTTCTTTTTCTTTTTTTTTTTTTTGAGTTGGAGTCTCACTCTGTTGCCCAGACTGGAGTGCAGTGGCCGCTCTCGGCCACCACAGCCTCAACCTGCTGGGCTCCGGGGATCCTTCCGCCTCAGCCTTCCAAGTAGCTGGAACTACAGGTGCGCGCTACCACGCCCGGCTAATTTTTAATTTATTGTAGAGCTGCGGTCTCGCCAAGTTGCCCAGGCGGGCTCAGGCAATTCACTCACCTCAGCCTCCCAAGGCGCGGGATTACAGGCTGAGCCACCGAGCCCGGCTCATTTTTTCTTTTTAGTTACAGTTCTAAATCAGATTTTTTAAAATTTCATTTTGAATCAGCTTTGATAGTTTGTATCTTTCTGAAATGTATCCAATCCACCTAGGATATTAATTTGTTTGCATACAATTGTTCTTAGCATTCCCTTATAACCTTTTTTTAAATTTATGTAAGGTCAGTAGTAATAATATTCCCTCTTTTATTATTAATTTTAATAATTTAAATAATAATTCAGGTCCTCTTTCTCTTTATTTCTTTGTCAGTTTAGCCAAACGTTTGTCAATCTTGTTAATATTTTCAGGGAACTGACTTTTGGTTTTTAAAAATCTGTTGTTATTCCATTTTTTGTCACTTATTTCTGCTCTAATTTGTATGATTTCCTTTCTGCTTCCTTCTTTGAGTTTATTGTGCTCTTATTTTTCTTTATTCTCAAGGTGAAAAGTTAGGTTTTTAATTTAGAACTTTTCTCTATTTAATATGGGCATTTCAATTATAAGTTTCCTTCTAAGCACTGCTTTTGCTGCATTTTTGTTTTATTAATCTCAGGGTATTTTCTAATTTCCTTTACAATGTCTTTTTAAAGTCATTGGTTATCTAGGAGTGTGTTGTTTAATTTCCATGTATTTGTGAATGTATATTTTTAACTGTAATTAAAGTCTAAATTTATTCCATCATAGTTTTTAAAAAAAGCATATTTTCAATCTTTTAAACTGGTTGAAACTTATGGTCTACCATATATTTGTCCTAGAGAATGTTCCCCATGTACAATAATAAGTCCCCTATATACGAATCTTCAGGTTGAGATCTTTCAAAGGTGCAAACATGCGTTCGTATGTCCAGCCATATAAGTTAGTTCACATGTCTGGTTTACATTGTCATGTGCTGTACTGTAAGATTTAAAATGTTTTCTTTTTTTGTATGTGTTTGGTTTTTTTATGTATTATTTGTGTGAAAGTAAACCTATTGCATTACAGTGCTATAGAGCTGATTTTGTTAGTTGGGTACCTGGGCTAACTTTGTTGGACTTAGCAACAAATTGAATGTATAAGCGTGCTCTTGGAATGGAACTCATTGGTATGTAGGGTCTTACTGTACTTGAAAAGAATTTGTATTCTGCTGTTGATGGGTGAAGGGTTCTATATATGTCTATTATGTATTAGTGTCTTTATAGTATTGTTCAAGTCTTCTAGGTCCCTGTTGACCTTCTGTCTAGTTGTTCTAGCCATTATTAAAAGTGATGTATTCAACTACCCGATTATTATTACTTCATCCTTAAATTCTGTCAGTTTTGCCTCACATATTTTTTGGACTCTATTGTTATGTGCATATAGGTTTATAATTTTTATAACTTCTTGATGAATTGATGATTTGGTCGTTATAGAATGTCCTCTTTTTGTTTCTAGCAACAATTTTTGTCTTATATTTGCTTGCCTATTTCCCCTTTATATGCATTTCTGAAAAATATTAAATACATTACAATCATAGCACAAACCAGAGGTAATGTTAAAATAATGTTTTTATTGTCCTAGAGTTCATTCATTCTGTTTTCTTCCTAACGCACAATGTGCTAGAAATTTGGTTCCATGCTCAAAAAAGGTTAATGTATATATCTCCCTCTAGTGGGCAACTCTATACATTGACACCTCTGTAATTAGGTAAACCAGGAGGCAGTCATAATCCTCAGTGATGGACTCATGAACTAGAATCCTAGAAAGCACTGTGTAAACTCTGCTCTTAAAGCTAGCAACAGCTGCTGCTTGACTCCTACTGACCATGTGATTGTTTTGCCAGGCTGTGGTGCTAGATGTAGGTTATATTTTTTGTCCTCTAGTTTCCTTCAAGATTTTTCCTTTAACTTTGATTCTCAGAAGTTTTACAAAGATGTCTTTCTTTCTTTTTTCCTTGAATCTCTGATTTGTTTTCTTTCATTGTTTTTAAAAACCTCTTGAACATCATCTCTTCAAATATTCTTCTCATTCTCTCTCATTCTCTTCTTATGGAATTCCAATTAAATGTATGTTAAACAGTTGTTATTATCCCACAGTTGTTCTCTTTTTTTCTCCTTGTGTTTTAATTTGTCTCACTTCTAGTGACTTTTTTCTCAAGTGGGATGATTCTTCTGTAGTTTCTAGCTATTAGCTACTCTGTAGCTAGTAAACTTATTAAATAAATTCTTCATCTCTGTACTCATTTTTTTATTTCTAGCATCTTCACTTAATTATTTTTTTGTTTCCGTCTAATAAAATTCTCTTTTAATGCCATATACAATGCTATATACACATGTCTATTCCACTTGATCCTTTAACATACTAATCATAGTTAGTTTAAATTCCCTGTCTACCAATATTAACAAGTAGGTCATCTCGAAGTTTGGACCTGTTGACTGTTTTTATCTGTTGAAGATAGATCAAATTCTCTTAGTGTATGTAGAATTGAACTTTGATGAGAGTTGCATGGTCCTAACTATGTCAGCTGACAGGAAAAAAACCTCACCATGAGGAAAAAAAAATTACTAAGGACTCAATTCAGTAGGAAGGTTTGGATGTTTGTGGTCAAGAACAGGATTTGATCAAGTATATGACTGAGACAGAAAAGGTCTCTGAAACCAGGGCACCGGATAAGGCAGCCAGCCTTTGGGGAAAAAATAACTAAGCTTGTGAATATAAAAAAAATTAAAACCACATAATAAAGCACGAAGTCTAAGATATCCTGCTGCCTGCACAGTGTTTCAGAGAAGTAGCAACATTACAGCTGAGAGACATCTGGCTGTGGAGAACCAGTCTTTTGTTTTTTTTTTTTTAATAAGACAATTCTTAGAACTGTTCTAGGTTTACAATAAAGTTGATCAGAGTACAGAGTGTTTTCATATACATTTTACTCCCACAGTTTTCCCTATTATTAATACCTTATGATACAATTGTTAGAACTGATAAACCAATATTGATGCATTATTCATAAATAAGTCCAGTGTTTACTTTGGGGGTCACTCTTTGCACAATTCTATGGATTCTGATAAATGCATAATGTATGTACCTACTATACAGAATAGTTTCACTGCCATAACATTTTCTTGTTTTCCACCTATTTATTATTCCCTTTCCTCTAAACCCCTGGCAACTGTTGATATTTTTGCTATCTCTATAGCTTTGCCCTTTCCAGAAAGTCATAGAATTGAATCGTACAGTATATATCTTTGTCAGCCTTGCTTCAGTCTGAAAAAAATCTGACTTTTACTTACAATATTCATTTAAGATTTTTCATGTTTTTTTCATGGCTTGAGAGCTCATTTTCTAAATCGCTGAATAATATTCCATTGTGTAGCCTTAACAAAAATTGTATATTCATTTAGCTGTTGAAGGATGTTCTGGTTGTGTTCAACTTTGAGCAATTATGAATCAAGCTGCTATAAACCTTTTTGAGCAGGTTTTTGTGTGGACCTAAGTTTTCAGCTCATTTTAGAAAACCACCTTGGAGCACTATTATTGGATTGTATGGTCGACTGTATATAGCTCTGTGATAAACTGCCAAGTGGTTTTCCAAAGTGGCTATAATATTTTGCACTCCCACCGGCAACATAGCAAGTTTCTGTTGTTCTACATCCTTAATAACATTTGGTGCTGTTCGTTGGAACTGATTTTTAATAGTGCCACAAAGTGGAGCAGCAATATTTTAAATAGAGTGAATAGAGTTACAATAAACATATGAATATAGGTATCTTTTTTAATGTAATGATTTGTTTTCCTTTAGGTAGATACCTAGTAGTGGGATTGCTGGGTCAAGTGGTAACTCTATCAAATGGCAATTCTATTTTCAGTGCTTTGAGAAATTTCCACACTGTTTCCCATAGAGGTTGAACTGCTTTACTATCAAACCAACAGTGTATGAGCATTCCCTTTTCTCCACATCTGAGTCAATATCTAGTGTTCTTTGAATTTTTAATAGTAGCCATCGTGACTGGTGTAAGATATTTCATCGTGGTTTCAATTTGCATTTCTCTGATGATTAGTGACGTTGAACGTTTTTCCATGTTTGTTGGCTGCCTGTGAATCTATTCATGTCTTTTATCCACTTTTTGATGAGGTTGTTTGTTTTGTTCATATTGAATTAGGTTCTTTGTTGATTCTGGATTTTAGTCTTTTCTGAGGCATGATTTGCAAATACTTTCTCCCATTTCTTAGGTTTTCTAGTCACTCTGTCGATTATTTCTTTTGCTGTGCAGGTGCTTTTTAGTTTAATTAAGTCCCGTTTGTCTGTTTTTGTTTTTATTGCATTTGTTTTTGGGGTCTTTGTCATAAATTCTTTGCTTAGGTCGATGTTCAGAAGAGTTTTTCCTGGGTTTTAGTCAAGAATTTTTAGAGTTCTATTTCTTATATTTAAGTATTTAATCCATCTTGGGTAACTTTTGCTTATGATGAGAGGTGCGGGTTCAGTTTTATTCTTCTGTGTTTGACTAGTCGCTTATCCCAGTACCATTTATTAAATAAGGTATCCTTTCCTTCTTTTTATTTTTGTCAGCTTTGTCAAAGATCAATTGGTTGTAGGTATGTGGCTTTATTTCTGGGTTCTCTATTCTGTTCCATTGATCTAGATGTCTATTCTTGTACAAGTGCCATGATGTTTTAGTTCCTATAGCCTTGTAGTATAATTTGAAGTCAGGCAACATGATGCTTCTGCATTTGCTCTTTTTAAATTGTTTTGGCTACTTAGGCTTATTTTTTTTTTTTTTTTTGGTTCCATATAAGCTTTAGGATCATTTTTTTCTAATTTTGTGAAAAATGATGTTGATATTTCGATAAGGATTGCATTGCATTCAATCTGTAGTTTGCTTTGAGCATTATGGTCATTTTAACAATATTGATTCTTTTGATCCATGAGCATGGGATGGTCTTCCATTTGTTTGTGTCACCTATGATTTCTTTCATCAGTGTTTCAGCGTTCTCTTGTAGAGTTCTTTCACTTCCTTGGTTATACGTATTCCTAGGTATTTTATGTATGTATGGATGTATGTATGTATGGATGGATGTATGCATTGGTGGCTATTATAAATGGGATTGAGTTCTTGATTTGGTCCTTGGCTTGAGTGTTATTGGTATATAGAAATGCTACTAATTTTTGTACATTGATTTCATATCCTGAAACTTTACTAAAGTTTTTTTTTGTTTGTTTGTTTTTATCAGGTAGGGGTCTCTTGGAGAAGTCTTTAGGGTCTTCTAGGTATACAATCATGTCATTTGTGAATGGAGATAGTTTAACTTCCTCTTTGCTGAATTAAAGACCTTTCTTTTTTTCTCTTTCCTGGATGCTCGCTAGAACTTCCATTATAACGTTAAATAGGAGTTGAGAGAGTGAACATCCTTGTTTTGTTTTGGTTCTGAGGGGCAATATTCTCAACTTTTTCCCAGTAAGTATGATGTTGGGAAGGGGAGTTGTCATATATGGTTCTTATTATTTTGAGATATGTTCCTTTAATGCCCAGTTTGTTAAGGATTTTTATCATGAAGGGATGGTAGATTTTATTGCCTTTTCTGCATCATGTGGTTTTGTTTCTAATTCTATTTATGTGGTGAATCACGTTTTTATTTATGGATATTGAACCGTTCTTGCATTTCTGGAATAAAATCCATTTGATCATCATATCTTTTTTATATGCTGTTGAAGTCTATTGGGTAGTATTTTGTTGAGAATGTTTGCATTTGTATTTATCAGGGATATTAACCTGTAGTTTTATTTTTGTTGTTGTTGTGTTCTTGCCTGAATTGGATATCAGGGAGATGCTAATTTCAAAGAATGAGGGAGGAATCCTTCCTCCTCGATTTTTTGGAATAATTTCAGTAAGAGTGATACCACCTTTTCTTTGTACATCTTGTAAAACTTAACTGTGAATCTGTACAGCACTGGGCTTTTTTGTTGGAAGATTTGTTTATTACTGATTCAATTTCACTGCTCATTGTTGGTCTATTTAGGGTGTCTATTTCTTCTTAGTTCAGTCTTGGGAGGTTGTATGTTTTTAGAAATTTATCTATTTTCTCTACTTTTTCCAGTTTGTTGCCACAGATGTTTTCATAGTAGCCTCTAATGATCTTTGGTATTTCTGTAGTATCAGTCGTAATATCACCTCTATCATTTCTAATTATATTTGAGTCTTCTTTTTATCTCTTAGTATAGCTAGCAGTCTATCAATTTTGTTTGTCTTTACGAAGAAACAACTTTTTGATTCATTCATCCTTTGTATCTTTTTTGTCTCAATCTCATTTAGTTCTGCTCTGATCTTTGTTATTTATTCTGCTACATTTGGGTTTAGATTGTTCTTGTTTTTCTAGTTCCTTGAGGTCAAGGTTAAGCTGTTAATTTCAGATCTTTCTTTTTTTGATGTAGGCATTTAATGCTATAAACTTTCATCTCAGCAATTATTTTGCTGTATTCCAAAGGTTTTGGTGTGATGTGTCTCTGTTTGCATTTGTCTCAACCATTTTTAAAAACTTCTTGTTGAATTGCATCCTTTATCATTATATAATGCTTTTCTTTTTTTGCTTGTTTTTTTTACTAGTGTTGGTTTGAAATCTGGATTATTTGATATGCAAATGGCTACTCTCACTTTTGTTCTCCATTCACATGATATATCTTTTTCCACCCATTTACTTTGAGTCTATAGCTGTCTTTGTAGTAGATGGGTCTCTTGTAGGAAGCAAATGGTTGGGTCTTGTTTTTTCTTTTCTTTCTTTTTTTTTTTTTTGAGTTGGAGTCTCACTCTGTCACCCATGCTGGAGTGCAGTGGCATGCTCACAGCCACTGCAGCCTCAACCTGCTGGGCTCAGGTGATCCTTCCACCTCAGTCTTCCAAGTAGCTGGAACCACAGGTGCACATCAACATGCCTAGCTAATTTTTTAAAATTTATTGTAGAGGCAAGTTCTTGCCAAATTGCACAGGCTGGTCTCAAACCTGTGGGCTAAGGAAATCCTCTCACCTCTGCCTCCCAAAGTGCTGGGATTACAGGTGTGAGCCACTATACCCAGCCGGGTCTTGTTTTTTTTTAAGCAGTTTGTCACTCTGTATCTTTTAAGTATTTGTCACTCTGTATCTTTTAAGTGAGGTGTTTAGGCCATTTACATTCACCGTTAATAGTGATATGTGAGGTTTTGTATCTGCCATAATGTTGCAAGTTACCTGTCTTGGGTAACTTCAAATATGTAATTGCTTTATAGCATCTGTGAGCTTTGTACCTATCAATATATAGTCCTATATCCTTTATTGTCCTTTATAGCAGCTTTAGAAAATTTGATAAGATCTATACATCAGAACGCAAAATTAAGTAGTACATACAAATAAATACCACATGGTCATTTTGGTTTTGGTAAATTCTTATTGCAGATGAAAACTCAATGTATCTGATTGTCTCCAAACCTTTTACCTTTTTCTTTTTATACTCTTTATTTTGTTTTGTTTTGTTTTTTGAGTTGGAGTTTCACTCTGTCGCTCAGGCTGGAGAGAAGTGGCCCACACATGGCCACCCCAGCGTCAACCTGCTGGGCTACAGCAATCCTTCCACCTCAGCCTTCCAAGTAGCTGGAACTACAGACGTGTGCTATCATGCCTGGCTAATATTTTTGACTTATTGTAGAGATGAGGTCTTGCCAAGTTGCCCTGACTGGTCTCAAACCTGTGGGCTCAGACAATCCACTCACCTCAGCCTCCCAAAGTGCTGGGATTGCAGGCTGAGCCATGGAGCCCGGCCTGTATACTTTTAAAAAATTTATTGCCTGCAACTTATTTTTGTGAACAATTTGTGTGTGTGTGTGTGTGTGTGTGTGTGTGTGTGTGTGTGTGTGTATGTATGTGTGTAAATGGGGTTTCACTATGTTGCCCGAGCTGGTCTTGAAATCCTAGCCTCAAGTAATCCTTCTTCCTTGGCCTCCCAGGGCTGGAATTACAGGCATGAACCACCATGCCCAGCCCCAAATTTTTGTTCAATGTTATGCATGTGGACAATGGTTCAGAAATCAAGAACCAGGCTAAAAAAAATTGAGATGATCTCCATATCTCATTCTCTCCCGTTAATCCCAAACCTTTGCTCTATACCTTTGGCTGTATTGACCTGTTTTCTTCATATTCCATATTACTTCCTTTAAATTTTTGATTTTATGTAGTTTTGAAATAATCAGAAATTTATATAAAAGGGGAAGAAAAACACGAAAAAAATTTTTTCTTCTGTACATGTGAGCGTAAGTTGCTGACTGCATGTCTTGTCACCCATAAATACTGAAGGGTGTATTACCTACAAATAAGGACATTCTCAACACATCAGTGGTACAGTGCTCAAAATCAGGAAGTTACTATTCACTCTCAGATTCCCTTCAAGTTTTGCCATTTGCTCCCAAAATGAATTTTTAAAAACACAGATTAATTCAGAAACTCATGTTGCACCTGGTGATCATGTTTCTTTAGTCACCTTTAAAGTGGAGTAGTCTTGAGCAGTTCCTCAGCCTTTCCTTGGCTTTCATGACTTTGACAGTGCTGCAGAGTATACAGTCTCTGACAATTAAGTTCGTGAACTCATCCTAGAAGAAGTGCTCCATACCTCATTGCTGAATATCACTATGGGCACCTTCAAAGTACTCCCCTTGGGAAGCTATGAACCAATGCCAGCACCTAGTCCACTCGTCAAAGCAATTTTGGAACTATTTTTCTGGAATGACCATGAGAGCTATCATCTCAAGAATGTTGGAGTTTGAATTAGAGCAATGAACTAACATTGAATCTCTTGTTAAACTTAGCAAAAGTGGAAGTGAAATTAAGGACATGCTTGTCCAAGTTTATGGGGATAATGCCATGAAGAAAATGGCAGGGTACAAATGGATTAAAAGTTTTTTCTAGCCGGGCTCGGTGGCTCAGCCTGTAATCCCGCGCCTTGGGAGGCTGAGGTGAGTGGATTGCCTGAGCCCGCGGGTTCGAGACCCGCCGGGGCAACTTGGCGAGACCTCATCCCTACAATAAATCAAAAAATTAGCCGGGCGTGGTAGCACACGCCTGTAGTTCCAGCGACTTGGAAGGCTGAGGCGGAAGGATCGCCAGAGCCCAGCAGGTCGAGGCTGCGGTGGCCGGGAGCAGCCACTGCACTCCAGTCTGGGCGACAGAGTGAGACTCTAACTCAAAAAAAAAAAAAGTTTTTTCTGAGGGGAGAGAAAGTGTTACTGATGGCCAGTAACAAGCACAACTAATGAAATATTGCAAAAATTCACCAAACTGTGCATCAATATCGTCAGCTGACTGTGAGAAGCACAGCAGACCAAACAAGCATTAACAGAGAAACAGGAAAATCTGAGCTGAAATTCTTGGCGTGAGAAGGGTGTGAGTAAAAATGGTCCTGAAGGAGCCCTTGCATCATGACAATGCACCAGCTCACACAGCACTGTCTGTGAGGGTGTTTTTAACCTTTAAACAAATTAACTGTATTGGAACACCTTCCCCTGCTCACCTGATCTGGCCCCCAGTGACTTTTTTCTTTACCCGAAGATAAAGAAAATATTGAAAGGAAGACATTTTGGTGACATTCAGGACATCAAGGGTAATACAACAGCAGCTCTAATGGCCATTCCAGAAAAAGAGTTCCCAAACTGCTTTGACAGGTGGACTAGGCACTGGTGTCAGTACATAGCTTCCCAAAGGGAGTACTCTGAAGGCCAACCTGGTGACATTCAACAATGAGGTATGTAGCACTTTTTCTCGAATGAATTCATGAACT